>JAJQQW010000023.1:25821443-26003943 GCA_025583905.1 Ia io
CGGTGTTTTCAGCGGCCACAGACGGATTCTCTGGAATTGCTGCTGTGCTGGGTGGCGGCTGTGGTGCCTGATTCACATTGTCCACCGTGGGCTGTCTGCCAGCAATGGCTGGCGTTAGCCAGACCAAGGTGTGGGCACCTCCTGGTCCCAGGGACTCAGGGGTGTGAGCCGATCTGGGAAGCAGCAGGGTCCAAGTGGTTAGGGGACTTGTTCAGAGTCACACAGCTAGGACGCCGCAGAGCCTGGCTGCAGCGTGGAGTCCGGGCCGGCGGATGTTTGCTCACGTTAATCCAGGTCCTTGCATTACAGACGGCCTCTGGACTTGGCCGTCAGAACCAGGTTATCCGTCCAGCAAACGCCTGGAGGGCAGAAGCCCATCCCAAACGCCCAATGTTTGCGACTGGACTTGCTGGATCCTGAGAAAACCGCCTGAGGGGTTGTTCAAAGAAGAGGTTTCCTAGCCCAGAATGAAGCGTCTGATCCTGGAGCACTGGGCGTGGAGTTTGGAGTCGGATTTTTGTTTGTTTGACTCCAGCCGCTGAGCATTCTTAGGGTAAAGCCGATGGGGAACCGCCTGCTGCATGGGATGAGGGCGCCCTCTGCCGGCCACGAGGGGGCGGCACGCCCCGGCTCTCTGGCCCCTTCTTCCCGCGGCTGTTTTTCTTGCCTCGAGGTGAAAAGGGTTCTGCGGAAGGAGCCTCCCAGGTGATCTGATCTCAAACTCCTCACTGGGAAGGCGGGCAGTCACGCCCCAGGCATAGGGCTTTTTGAGTCAAAGGTTATCTTTACCTTAAGCAAGCCCTGTCTCTTGTTTCTGTGCATCTGGGTTAACACACCTTTGAAATAAGCAAAACCGCCCTTTCAAGAGAGCACTTATCTTGTTCATTTTCCTGTAATTCAACCCCCACCTTGCTTTCTCCGGCTCCATGTACACTTTTTAATCCACAAAATGATGCACAAAAGAAGCTGCAAACAGCCATTCTGAGGAGCATTTGAGATCTTGCTTCCCAGCAATTGTCATCAGTTTAGTGCAAGTAAAAATTAGTTTGAAACAAAGATTTTCTAAATCGATTTGAGAGAGGGAGGGGGAGATAACGATTTGTTGTTCAACTCATCCATGCATTCATTGGTTGCTTCTTGGATGTGCCCTGACCGGGGATCGAACCTGCAACCTTAGCATATCAGGAGGATGCTCTAGCCCTGTGGTCGGCAAACTGCGGCTCATGAGCCACATGTGGCTCTTTGGCCCCTTGAGTGTGGCTCTTCCACAAAATACCACGGCCTGGGCGAGTCTATTTTGAAGAAGTGGCGTTAGAAGACGTTTAAAAAATTTGGCTCTCAAAAGAAATTTCAATCGTCGTACTGTTGATATTTGGCTCTGTTGACTGATGAGTTTCCCGACCACTGCTCTAGCTAACTGAGCTACCCAGCAAGGGCCAAAATAATTCTTATAAAAATTCCTTACAGGTTTGGCATAGAAACATCAATGATGAGAGAGAATCATTGATTGGCTGCCTCTTGCATGCCCTCCACTGGGGACTGAGCCCGAAACCCAGGCACGTGCCCTTGACCAGAATCAAACCCAGGACCCTTCAGTCCACAGGCCAACGCTCTATCCACTGAGCCAAACCAGTTAGGGCCATTTTTATATTTAATTGATTTCAGAGAGGAAGGGACCATCAGTGATAATAGAGAATCACTGATTGCCTCCTGCACGCCCCACTCTGCAGATCGAGCCCGCAATCCGGGCATGTGCCCTGACCGGGAATTGAACCATGACCTCCTGGTTCATAGGTCAACGCTCAACCACTGAGCCGTGCAGGCCGGGCAGGGAGCGTTTTTGAAAGGAACGCAGCGACACCTGTCGGCCAGGTTGGAAACTATCAGCTCAAGGTATGAATGTCAGACGCAGTGGCATCTGTAGAATGATGTCACAACTGTGAAACTGGGTTATGGCAGTTCTGATAAAAACCAAGTATCAGCCGAAACCGGTTTGGCTCAGTGGATAGAGCGTCGGCCTGCGGACTCAAGGGTCCCAGGTTCGATTCCGGTCAAGGGCATGTACCTTGGTTGCGGGCACATCCCCAGTAGGGGGTGTGCAAGAGGCAGCTGATCGATGTTTCTCTCTCATCGATGTTTCTAACTCTCTATCCCTCTCTCTTCCTCTCTGTAAAAAATCAATAAAATATATTAAAAAAAAAAAAAAAAAAAAAAAAAAAAAACCAAGTATCATGCAAAAATAGTGTGGACAGTAAACAAAGGTGGTGACGCCCAGTCAAATTCCAAGGTCTGAGCAGCTGCCTAGAGCCTACTCATCCCATTAGTATTTATGATTATTTAAGAAGGAACTCCCTGGCTGGGCAGCTCAGCTGGTCCTGGGACGCCAAGGTTGCGGGTTCAGTCCCGGGCCAGGGCACATACAAAAAGCAACCAATGAATGCATCAACAAGTGGACAACAAATAGATGCCTCTCTCTCTCTCTCTCTCTCTCTCTCTCTCTGTGTGTGTGTGTCCCTCCCTTCCTCCCACTCCCTCCCTCTCTCTCTCTAAAATCAACTAAAAAAGGGAACTAAAATACCATTTTTCCTTTCAAACTAAGTGCATTTTTCAAGCAGCTACTAAGTTGTTAGGCCATACATACTTATTAGTTTTGACCTAACTACTTACTAAATATAACTGTTAGGTGTTTTTTGTTGTTTTTTTTTTTTTTGGGGGGGGGGGCGGGGGAGTGATAGGAGGTGCCATGAAAAAACTACTGAGTCATGGAAGTCACCTTGAACAAGAAAGCCTGGGTCTCTGCAGTATGCTCTTTACAACTTCAAGTTGTCCTAAGCAAGTCCAGGAGATCCCCCCTCTATTTTACAGGTGAGTCAAAACAGACTAACTCCCTTGCCCGAGTCCACCCAGTGGGTCCCCAGGGGTGTGTGTGGGGGGAGGGGAGGGGGGCAATGAAATTCAAACTATTCCAACTCGGTCTGTGTGATTCTCAAAGAGGCAAACTGCCACTCCCCACCTCGAGTCCATTCAGATTTGTCTCGATTGTGGGACGGGCAGGCTGGGGGCTGGAGCCAGCTTTTTGTGGGACGGGCAGGCTGGGGACTGGAGCCAGCTTTCTGTTTTTTGTGCCTCAACATCTGCAGAGAAGCGGGGTCAGGCTCCTGAGGTTCCCTCTCATTCAACACCGGGCCGTACTCAGGGCCCCGGACAATGGCCTGGTGTGTCCCCAGCTCGGAGAGCCTCCCGCTCAGGCTCCCTGGAGGCTCTCCCCGCACCCACTGCTGGTCCCCTTTCAACCAAATCCACCCTCAGTCCCAGTCACCTCTGGGCCGGGCCACCTGGCTGCAGGAGTTAATGAGTCTGTAATTGTGCAAAGGATCCAGGCCCCACCTTCCCGCTCCCTAGGTGAGAAGCCGTGAGGGGCAGCTGCCGGCAGCAAGCAGCCTCCTGGCAGGAGACACCAAGTCGCAGACCCAGGAACCAGGAAGGGACAGCACACAGCACCCGCCCTGCCGGGACCGGAGAAGCCTGTCCTGGGAGTGAGCTGTCTGACCCCAAAGCTGCTTGCACTGCGGGGAGAAGAAGGCAGTGGAGGGAAGATGGGGCCCCACCTCTCCAAGGGGCATCTGCCATCGTCATCCCGTGTGTCAGACTCGGGGGGGGGGGGTAGTGAGCAAGCCACTGAAGCCTCTGAGCCTGTCTCCCCTCTGCAGAATGGGAAGAATCACAGCACCGACTCCCTAACCGGCCTGAGATGACGAAGGCTTAGCGCACAGCTAACAGGTGGGTGCACAGCGACACTGAGTCATCCAACAAGCGTTTCCTCAGCATCTGTTGTGTGTGTGAGGCCTCTTCTAGGCCCTGGGAGGGCGGCAGTGCACGGACAGACGGAAGCCCTGCCTCAGGGCCGTCTCCTCCAGCAGAGGAAGACAGGCCGTAATAACCAACATGACACGCGGTAAATCACGCAGCAGCGCTGTCCCGTAGAAGGGTGCTGTGAGCCACCTGCGTAATTTTATTTTATTTGTTTTTAAGTATATTTTATTGATTTTTTACAGAGAGGAAGGGAGAGGGATAGAGAGTTAGAAACATCAATGAGAGAGAAACATCGATTAGCTGCCTCCTGCACACCTCCTACTGGGGATGTGCCCGCAACCAAGGTACATGCCCTTGACCGGAATGGAACCTGGGACCCTTCAGTCCGCAGGCCGACGCTCTATCCACTGAGCCAAACCAGTTAGGGCCACCTGCGTAATTTTAAATTTTTCGGGAGTAAAACGTAAAAAGTAAACTGCCAAAAGTAAAAAGAAACAGGTGAAATTAATCTTTCTAATATTTAATTTCAAAATGTTTTAAAATGTAAAATTTCACCTGATATAGCCAAACGATTATCATGTCCACCAGTGGCCGCAGCCACATTCCCAGGCTCCATGGCCACACATGGCCAGTGCTCCTGTGGCGGGCAGCGCCGTTGTCCAGCGCGTTAGGTGGGGACAGGGGCACCAGGTATGGGAGTGGCCAGACTGAGAAGGTGGCCTGGAGCGGACCGGAGGGAGAGAGCTCTATTATCACCTTTAACCCGCCCCTGACCTCTGACCTCACGTGGTGGCAGGGGCCAATGGCACCTTCTCCCCTCCTCCGTGGCCAAGCAGCAGCGAGGTCTGCAGACCCTGAGAGAAGGGGCCCTGCGAAGGCCCAGCCGGGAGCCGCCCTCGGCACCCCGCTGCCGGCTCCTGTGCACCCCGGTCCTGGGGCCCAGGGCCACCCCGGACACGCTGCAGGGTTCTGTCAGGGCTTCACTGGAAGAGGGGAGGGTGGGTGCGGGTGTGAGGATGAGTTTTTGCTCAGGGCTGGGACTTGGGGGAGATGAGGAAAAGTGGGAGCCTGTCTGTATTTAAAATGTTGCTATTTTGTTCATTGCAGATGTTTTGCATTAATTAAAATTTTATCTTATTGCTTTATGTGTCATAAAGTTCACCCCTTTAAAGCACACAATTCAGTGGATTTCAGCGTATTCAGAGTTGTGTACTATCATCCGATCAATCTTAGAACATTTCCATCATCGCCAAGGAAACCCCTTGCCTATTAAGCGCTACTCCCTGTTTCCTGTCCCGCCCTTTCCTCCCCCCCCCCCCCCCGCCCCGCCCGGTCTCTGTGGCTGTGCCTGTGGGGACATTTCATATGAATGGAATCAGACATTTCATATGAATGGAATCAGACGATATGCAGCCTTTTGGCGGCTTCCTTCACTCACATCATGTCTTCAGGGGCTCACCCATGTTGTATTGGCACTTCCTTCCTTTTTAATGGGCAAATGACATACCACTGCATGGAGGGACCCCGTTTATTCATCCACTTATACATGCATGGTATCTATGTTTTTTCCACTCTTTGGCTACTGGGAATAGTGCTGCTATGAACATTCACACGCGAGTTGTTGTGTGGACATACGTTTTCAGTGCTTTTCGGTTTTGCATTCATTTCAATTTTTAAATACACTATAAAGAACTATTATTTTTCTTGATTACTGAATTTTTTTGGTTCCCCTTTAAAATATGCGCCTGAGTCAAGTGCCTGACTGGCTTCATCCTATTCCCACCCAAAAGTCTCGTCCCTCGTTAGCTACTTACCCTCTCAGAGCCCTGTGCCTCAGTTTCCTCCTCTGTAGAATGGGGATAATTCCTGTGCCTACTCACAGCTCATAGGGGATACAGTGAAGCGATGGCGGGTGTTACAGACCTGGCACCAGCCCTGGGACGCAGTAGACTTAAGTCACAGCTTTTCCTATGGGGAGGCCTGGTGTCAGGCCTGAGGGGGTAGGTCCAAAATGGCTGTGACCTTGCCCTGCCTTTGAGGAGAGCTGGCCCACCTGCTAAAACTCCCTGCTGCTCCTGTTGCTAAGACAAACCTGCTGCTTTGCGTTCCTGCCTCAGCCTGACCCCCTACAACCAGGTTCTGGCTGGGGATGGGGGTGGAGGGGGGTGGGGGGTGGGGGTGCTGATGCTGCTCAGCGAGGCCTCTGTGGCTCCCAGCACCTTCCACCCCAGCTCCCCGGGCCCCGCCGCCACCTCCCCCACCCTCGGCTCTGCCCACTCCCCTGAGGCCATGGCTCACGGTCCCTCTGTGCGGCCATGAGGCCTGCACTCTGCAGGGCTGAAGTCCAAAGTTCAGTCCCTGCGCGAAGCGCACGGATAAATATGAACTTGGAGAATTTCCCCGGCTCCAATGTAAACAGAGCGGGCAGGGGCCCTGGTTCACGGGCCGCTGGGGCCAGGGTTGGGGGCTGGGGGCACCCACAGGACTTGGCGAGTGGGGTTTTGGGGGGCCGTGGGTGCAAGGAGCGTGGTTTGTGCCGCCTGCCGCCGGGCTAGCAAGCGGACAGCCCAGGCGCAGGGAGGCCGGCGGTGGCCGGGCCGCGTGGCCGTGGCGGCGGAGCCATGGTCTCCAAGCTGAGCCAGCTGCAGGCCGAGCTGCTGGCCGCCCTGCTGGAGTCGGGCCTCAGCAAAGAGGCGCTGATCCAGGCCCTGGGGGAGCCGGGGCCCTACCTGCTGGCTGGAGACGGCTCCCTGGACAAGGGGGAGTCCTGCGGCGCTCGAGGGGAGCTGGCCGAGCTGCCCAATGGGCTGGGGGAGACGAGAGGCTCTGAGGATGAGACGGACGACGACGGGGAAGACTTCACGCCGCCCATCCTCAAGGAGCTGGAGAACCTCAGCCCCGAGGAGGCGGCCCATCAGAAGGCCGTGGTGGAGAGCCTGCTGCAGTAAGACCCCCCGCTGCCCTGCCCCGGCTCCCAGAGCCCCGGAGCCCACCCTCAGCCCCGACAGCCCTGCCCAGGCCGAGTGCCGGCCGTCCCGTAGCCGGGTGTTGGGAAGGGGACGGGCCCAGGAGCTCAGGTCCTCGGCGGAGCCCACGGGCCCAGGAGCCGCCTTCAGCCCGGGACTTGGGAAGCGCCGTGCCCAGGGGAGCCTGGGGGGGTGGGGGGTGGCAGGAGACTTGATCACGGGCCTGAGAACAGTGGACTTTTAGCCCCCCCGGCTCTTTCCATGCCCCAAGCCCTAAAGTCCCTGTCAGCATTCAGACTGCAAGCTCCGGCCTGGAAGCACCGCTGGGGCGGGCAGCGCTGGGGCTTTGGGGGCGCCCCTGGTCGCCTGGGGACTCAGCATTCAGCTAGTCCCTCTTACCTGAGGGAGAGGCAGCCTCAGGGCAGGAGCTCTCCTTCCCAGCACAGCCTCAGGCCTCCACCTCAGCAGCAGGCGCCATTAGAGACCTCCCGGCTGTGTACCCCAGTCCACTGGCTGGCTCCCCATCTCCCAGAGAACGGAGTGGGTCTGAGCCTGATGCCTCCCCTCTCCTCAGCAGAGCTAACTTGGTTACTTATTACCCACAGGCTTTATTATTTCTCTTTTGTTTTATAAATTTATAAACGGCAAAAGGCTCTGATAAGGCCTGTGATCATTAACTTGTAGGGATGGTGGCCTGGGAAGGCCTGGGCCAATGAACCTCCCACCCAGCGGGGGATGGGGGATGGGGAGCGCTGGGCTGGGGTGGGGGAAGGGGGCAAGGGGCTGCGAGAACTTCCCCCTCCCAAAGCCTCCTTAGCCCCCATCCTAAGAGCTGGGCTCTATGCTGAGGTTTCCCATGTGATAATGCTGAAATTGAACCTGGGAGGAAGCTATGGATAAGTCTGCTCAGCTGAGGAAACTGAGGCCCAGAGAAGGGAAGTAGCTTGATTAAGGCCACCCAGCTGGGACTTCACACCCTTCTGTTAAGTGGGGGGCCGGGGCCAGCGGGGGGTGAGGAGGGGTTCTGAGGAAGAGTCCCAAGAAACTCTCCAGGGGACCATCTCTTTCCTGTCCAAGGTCCTGATCCCAGTTTAGGGTGGGGGAGGGCTGGTCCCCGCCGGGAGTCCTCAGAGTCGGCCGTGAGGGCCGGGGCGGGGGGCAGGAGGGCAGATAGCCCCCTGACTTGGCAGGAAGTGGAGGGCAAAGGGCCCTGCTGGGCTGCATGGGAGGGGCAAAGGGGCAGGCAAGGCCGACCCAGGGTGAGGGCAGCTGGGCTGGGGCTGGGGCTGGGGCTGGGCCAGACCTGCTCAGGACCCCATGGGAATGGGGGCTTTCAGGTGGGAGTGGGAGACGGGGTGCCAAGGGCCTTCTTACCTGGCTGGGTGGGGCCTCTTGTTCAGCAGTCCCTTTGGTGGGTTGGTGGATGGGGGAGGCTTGATCCACAGCACTTGAGGGGGGAGCAGAGGTCAAAGTGCTCCCTGGGACCAGCCGAAGCCTGGAGGCTGAGGGAGAGAGGGGAGACGCTGAGAAAGAGAGGATGCAGGGGAGATGGGGAGAGGACGCAGGGAAGATGGGGGACCTGGAGGAGCCAGCTGAACAGAGGAGTAGAGGAAAGGGGCTGGGGAGAGTGAGGCGCCCCAAGCTGAGGGAGGCTGGAGTGCTCCCCGCCCGCCCAGATTGGGTTTTCTTTAATGCTAACAGCATGCTATTTACTTTCCATTTAAATTTGAGATGTTGCTATAAATTATCAACCAGCTCCTTGTTCCTGCGGAGTTTATAACTAACTACCTGGGTTACTTATTGTTCAGGTAACAAAAGGGACCTGAAACCACCCTGAGGGGATAGAGTGGGGCCTGTGGTCTCAGGGCTCAGGAAGGAGAGGGGTGGGGGACCCCGGAGGAAGGCCTGGGTGGAGGACTTCCAGTGGAAGTCACTGCTCTGGAGAAGACAGTGGGTGGGAAGAGACAGGGTGGGTCCCGCGGCCCAGGTCTCCCCAGGTGCCCTGTGCTTGAGGCCACCGCACATCTCCACCCTCAGTTCACTGTGTGACCTTGGGCAAGTCTCTTCTTGGCCCTACCTGGACAATGACTGGAATTCAAACTCCTGGCCCTCATTTCCTGACCTCTTTCCGAGGGACTGCCTCCCTCCCCCCCACCCCCACTCCCCAACTTTCCTCCAGTTACACTCACTCTGCTGATTCTCAGGGCCTTTGCACATGGTGCTCCTTCTGCCTGGAACCCTCTTTCCAGATCTTCCCATGGCCAATTCCTTCTCTTCCCTTTGCTCAAATGTCACCTCCTCAGGGAGGCCCTCCCTGACTGCCTCGTCTCAAGGTAGGCTCTATCCCAGTCACTCTTCAACCACCTTCCTTTACTTTCTCCTGTCCCTTATCATTACTTGGTTTTCTATCTTCTGCCATGAAAACAGAAGCTCTTCAAGCGCAGGGTTCCTGTGGCCTCGTTCAGCACTCTTACCCTTTCTGTCCAGCCCACACAGCACGAGTGACCAGGATTCTGAGGCCCTGGGACACCTGCTGCTATGGCCAAGGGAGGAACCTGTACCTGGGGCTCCTGCCTGGGTGTCCTCCTGGGTCCTCCCTGTCCTTGAACAGCTCAAACCTCAACCTTGAAGGTCTCTGTCCTCTCCATTGGACAGTGACAACGCACTGGGACCCAGGAATTCAGTGGCCAAGGTGGGATATCCCTGACGGAGGCCAGCCTGCCTGAGTTCGAATCCCAGCTCCCCAACTCTAGCGCAGGCAGGTTATTTCACTTTTCTGAGCCCCAGTTTCCTCTACAAGGCGGAGATGACATGATAACATGGGGTGCGCATACGCAGTAATGGACCGTGGCTATTAGGAGTGGTCCCGTTTTACAGGTGAGCAAATGAAGGCTCAGAGAGGCAAAGTGACTTGCCCAAGGTCTTGCAAAGCAGTCAGGCCAGGACTTGGACCCAGGTCCTCCCAGCCACACACTGCACAGCACCCTCCAGATTGCACTTCTGTCCGTGATACGTTTATCTCCCTCCTTACCCACCCTAGTCATTCTGGCTGTTCAGCTTCACCATCAACTCACTTCATGCGTGCCTCAGAGATCAGCAGGGCTTACAGATGTGTTTGACTCCTTTCCTCCTCCTGTGAGATATTTACTGTTAGCTCCATATCACAGTTGAGGAAACTGAGGCACACAGAGGCTAAGCAACTTCCCAAGGCCCCCGGGAGAACAGGCACAGCTGAGATTCACACTGAGATTGCAGGGTCCCGCGTGGGGACTTCGCTTCCCTCCACGCGCGTGGCCTTCAGGGTGGCCTCCCGCTGGACGCACTGAAATCCCTGGGCCTCGCTCGGTCCCAGGACTACATGATGATGCTGTAACAATGCTGTTCCATTCACTGAGCACTTACTGCGTGCCAGGTCCTGTAAGCGTTTCACTCCGCTTAGAAACTCATTCCGTTCTCCCAGGAGCCCCGAGGCAGGCGTGGGTTTGCCGTGTTAGAGGAGGCGTGGGCATGCACACCTCAGGGGCGAGGGTGCGGCGGTGGGACTGGAGCCCAGGCCGGCTTAACTTTGGAGCCTATGAGGGTGGAAGTGGGGATGCCTGGAGACTGGCCTCTTAGTTCTGAGTTGGAGAAACTGTCCTGAAGAGTCATGTCCTTGGAAACTGAGTGTATGGGGTGTGGCGGGGGGTGGGGGGCGGGAGGAGACAGAGAGAACAACAGAGAGACATAGAGACAGGAGAGGGAAGGAGACAGGGAGGGAGGCACACACACACACGGAGTCAGCTGGACAGTGACAGTTAATCTTTCATTTGAGCCAGGAGAGGCCTTGTTGAGAGCAAGACTGAGCTCATTCTGGAGAAGAAAGGAGAGAGGGGGACGGAGGGGGAGGGAAGGGGGAGGGTTGCTCAGGAGGGTGATGACTGCAGTGGGGGAGGCGGGAGGCCATCCGCAGCCCAGCTCCGGAATCAGATAAGCATGTTTGCCATGGATCACACGCTGGACTTTGTACTGCCCTCCCTCCTAGCTGTGACTGGCACCCGGGAGTGGGGAGGTGGACAGGAGAGGCGCCTGGGAGCTCCTGGGAGCAGGAGGGAGGAGCTTGGGGAGAGTCTGGGAGGTCTGGGCAAAGTGAACTACTCTTGAGTCCCTTTGACAAGTGAGGCTCACCTGTCTGAGCCTCAGTTTCCTCACCTGTAAGATGGACGTACGAGTAGTACTGACTTCCTAAGGCAGTGGTCGGCAAACTCATTAGTCAACAGAGCCAAATATCAACAGTACAACGATGGAAATTTCTTTTGAGAGCCAAATTTTTTAAACTTAAACTTCTTCTAACGCCACTTCTTCAAAATAGACTCGCCCAGGCCGTGGTATTTTGTGGAAGAGCCACACTCAAGG
Organism: Ia io; assembly: GCA_025583905.1. Classification (NCBI taxonomy): domain Eukaryota; kingdom Metazoa; phylum Chordata; class Mammalia; order Chiroptera; family Vespertilionidae; genus Ia; species Ia io. The sequence continues at coordinate 25,832,615 of JAJQQW010000023.1, forward strand.
GGCCAAAGAGGCCGAAACCGGTTTGGCTCAGTGGATAGAGCATCGGCCTGCGGACTCAAGGGTCCCAGGTTCGATTCCGGTCAGGGGCATGTACCTTGGTTGCGGGCACATCCCCAGTGGGGGGTGTGCAGGAGGCGGCTGATCGATGTTTCTCTCTCATCGATGTTTCTAACTCTATCCCTCTCTCTTCCTCTCTGTAAAAAATCAATAAAATATATTTAAAAAAAAAAAAAAAAAGGGGGCCAAAGAGCCGCATGTGGCTTGCGAGCCGCAGTTTGCCGACCATGGTCCTAAGGCAGCTGTCAGATTTAGATGACAGGCTCTCACCCAGCGCCTCGCTCACAGCACATACTCAAGAAACACTGGTCTCAAGGCTGTCGTTTACCCAGACGGACGCTGCTGCGCTGGCTGCGACCAGCTCACGTTCAGCTGTCCCTCCTGCCTCTCTGCCTGTGGGCGCTGCAGTCAGAGGGCCAAAGCTGGTGGGAGGCTCTGCGTGCCCGGGTGCAGAGGGCATTGCCAGGGGACAGGCAGGCTGGTCCTCTGAGGACAGCAAGAAGGGCTGGGGGAGAGGCAGTGGGGGTGAGCTTCAGAGCACTGGGGGTGTTTGCGTTTCCTTTTTTAGAATTCAGTTTTAAATAGTATATATGCATGTGTTGGGTATTATATAACATGTTACATAATTTTAAATGTGTGGAGCAGGAACAAAAACCTGCCCCCTCCCCGTCCTCAGCACTCCATTCCCCCCGAGGCACTGTGTCTCCAGTTCCTTCTGTGACCTTCCGTTGTGTCATGCAAACACAAATGTGTAGAAATCTCTTATCCCGTTTAAATGTTCCGCGGTAGCAGCCCAGCAAACCTACCAGACAAGCGGCTCCACCTGGCGCTCACCAAGCGTCCCCAGTGGGTGTCCGCAGGTGCCGACCGGAGGCCCTGCAATTTAGTTAATCAGCACCCTCTTTGGTGGTTTCCAATCTTTTGCTGTGGCCAAGCCACATGGTGACGAATCGCCTCCTATGCATGCCATTTGCCACATGTGCACATACCAGCAGCCCCCAATTCTAGAATAAACTGTTGAGCGAGGGCGTGAGAACACGGGCTCTGGGCCCCGGCAGCCCTGGGTTCCAATCCCAGTCTGTCTCGGCTCTGAGCTGCTCTTCTCTGACACGTATTTGGAACAGAGGCTCGGGACAGGACGAAGGGAGACAGCTGGGCCGGAGCAGGGCAGGGAGAGAGAACATACATAGCAGAGGCGATCTGACCCCTTCCTTTCCACAGTCACCAGGGGACAGAAATACAGACCACAGGTGGCCTCAGGTCCCCAGTCTCCAGGGAGAGAATCTCAGCCCCAAGAGGAGGATTCTGGTGCCCAGACATGTACATTTTTCTTACAAGTCCTCCACCTCTGGCCCCTGCCCCCTGAACCTGAGGCTGCGGAGACCCAGCGCCTGCCCGGGTGCTGGGGGACCAGCTGGACCGCCACCTGGGGTAGTGCAGGTTATAGGAGGCATTGCCCTCTGTGATGTTTCCCTGATAGCCTCAGTGTCTCTGCTGGGCTGGCCCGTGACCTTGGGCAAGAGATGCAAGTGACACAGTGCCCTTAGCCTCAGTGGCCCGGACTGTAAAGTGAGAGAATCCCATTTCTCTCCTTGTTTTCAGACCTAATTTTTTCCCCTAGTAGGTCTCACTCATCCACCCATCCATCTACCTACCCACCCAACTATCTGCCCATCCACCCATCCATCCACTCATTCATTCGTGGTGAGTCCATGCATTCACCAGGGGCATAATGGATGTCAGGCCTGTGGGAGCTGAAAACCAGCCAGGCTCTGCCCTCACGGCGTTGACAGTCTCTCTCCGTGGATAAGGCACAGCCACAAACGACAGTGCCAGGTGGGAGAGGGCTCTTTAGAGGAGGCTCACAGGTGAGGCCCCTCCCCAGCAGGCTTGTGCGCCCCAGGGGAGCTGCCCATATGTCCGTGGCCATGTGTCTGTCACCATTTCTAAACTGGCACCTGCTCTGTGTCTATGGGGCTGGCTGGGCCTGTGACATGCTTCTCCTGTAGCTGCGTGTTGCATGTCCCTTCCCCCGTCTGTGTCAGGGTCCCTGTGTCCTGGCGTGAGTCACCTCCCTGCCCCTGAGTCAGGGTCTGCTTTCATCCACAATCCCACCCTCAATGCTGGCTCGCACCCGGACCCCAAGCCCTGCCTGCAGGGTCCCCCACCCCCACTGAGCGGGCCCTGCTCTTGTTCCCCACCCAGGGAGGACCCGTGGCGTGTGGCGAAGATGGTCAAGTCCTACCTGCAGCAGCACAACATCCCGCAGCGGGAGGTGGTCGACACCACCGGCCTCAACCAGTCGCACCTGTCCCAGCACCTCAACAAGGGCACCCCCATGAAGACGCAGAAGCGCGCCGCCCTGTACACCTGGTACGTCCGCAAGCAGCGAGAGGTGGCTCAGCGTAAGTAACAACCCCGCAGCCCTGTCTTCCTGGCAGGCCCCGGCTCTCTGCAGCTCGAGGGGGAAGGGGGGCTGGGAGCTTCCCCACCCCGTTTCTCAGACAGGCAGCTCAGGGAGGATCAGCGGGACCCATCCAGCGTTTATTTCTATTCTGCGCAAGGCACTGTGGGAGAGGGAAGTCGGGCTGGTCCTGGGTGTCCAATGATGGATAAGCTGGGCCCTGCCTCCCAGAGCAGTTGGCGGGGAAGGAGAGAGACGGTGTGATGTGCTGAGACGTGCTCTGCAGCACAGCGAGAACAACCGCAGCTGTAGGTCACAGCCCCCGCAGTGTGCCCGGCCCGGGGCAGTGCTGCCCGAAGTCTATTTCCAAGTGTCGAGCTGGCGGCAGGGGAGAGAGAAATCTATTCTTCCGCAGGGAGGCAGGGCACAGGCGGGTTCACACTAGCAGTATGGCCTTTAGACTCGGTCTTAAAGTGCGAGTTGAATTTTGACCCATGGAGAAGGGCGTTTTGGGCAGAAGGAACAGCATGTGTAAAGGCTCAGAGGCAAGGCAGGTGCTCAGGGAGTCCTCCCCTGCAAACCTGGGAAGACCTGGGCGCACCACCTTCAGGGAGGGTGGACTTCTCACTCAGGCCTCGTCCCCCACCAGGTCCCAAGTGCACGTTCACACTTTTGAGCCTGTCTATGTATAAAGTAATTTCTAATATTTCTTTTCATTAATTATCCAGCTTTTTAAAATATATATCTTTTAATTGACTTTAGAGAGGAAGGGAAGGGAGAGATAGAAATAGAATGACATCAATGAACACAGATGAGGCCAGAATCAAATCTGGGTCGGCTCCGCAGCCTCCTGCACCGAGCCAAATTGGCTAGGGCAATCATCCAGCTTTTTATTTATTTTTTATTATTTTTTTTAAATATATTTTATTGATTTTTTACAGAGAGGAAGAGAGAGGGATAGAGAGTTAGAAACATCGATGAGAGAGAAACATCGATCAGCTGCCTCTTGCACACCCCCTACTGGGGATGTGCCCACAACCAAGGTACATGCCCTTGACCGGAATCGAACCCGGGACCCTTGAGTCCGCAGGCCGATGCTCTATCCACTGAGCCAAACCGGCTTTCGGGCAATCATCCAGCTTTTTAAAAGACAATGCACACTTAGTTAAGAAGAAAAAATACAAGAAAGACTTTACAATAAAAATTAGATGTCCTTGTCCTAAAGCAGTCCCAGTCTTGCAAACCCCATTCTGGAGTAATTTTAGGCCCATGCTAGCCATATCCACAGATGCCTGGCTCAGAACCTCCCTTCCTCGCGTTCATAAAACGCCCGGCACCTGTCTGTCCCATGCCTTGGTGGCCTGCTCAGGGATACGCTGACAGACTCGTTTCCATTAAAGTGAAACCAGTCGACAAGGCTGGTGGATCTTTTCTCTCCTGGCGAACAATGCACTTTAGGCTTTGGAATGCATTCCAGTCTGGAATGTTGAACATAGCTCTGAATCTACTCAGGAGACATGCTTCCATTTTCTATTAGACTCTGTGCAACCTTAGAGGAATATTTATTTTTATTTTTTATTTTTAAAAAATATTTTATTGGTTTTTTACACAGAGGAAGGGAGAGGGATAGAGAGTTAGAAACACTGATGGAGAGAAACATCGATCAGCTGCCTCCTGCACACTCCCCACTGCGTATGTGCCCGCAACCAAGGTACATGCCCTTGACTAGAATCGAACCTGGGACCCTTGAGTCCGCAGGCCAACGCTTCAGCCACTGAGCCAAACCGGTCAGGGCCTTAGAGAAATATTTAGTTCCCTGAACTTGACCTGTAAAATGGGATGGCATATGTGTCAAATGTGAACAAATGCTGATGCTTACCTGGAGCCTAGTGAGATTAGAGCTTGGCTCAGTAGAAAAGTGTGCAGGGGTTGATTAGTGATGCCTGCCTTGGACACGGGTTAAGAACATGGTGGCACGTATGCTGTGTATCTGTCCTCACTGGATTAGAGGATTTCCAAGCTCTAGCTGTAAGCTGCTCTGACTCGGCCCCTGGGAATGAGAAAGCATCAGGAATGTGGTCAGCAGCTGAGGCGGGGAAGGTGGGAGTGGCTGGTGCTCTGCTCACAACTGCCTGTGCCTACAGAGTTCACCCACGCTGGGCAGGGGGGGCTGATTGAGGAGCCCACGGGAGATGAGCTGCCAACCAAGAAGGGACGGAGGAACCGTTTCAAATGGGGCCCAGCATCTCAGCAGATCCTGTTCCAGGCCTATGAGAGGCAGAAGAACCCCAGCAAGGAGGAGCGAGAGGCACTGGTGGAGGAGTGCAACAGGTAGGAGGGCGGCGGGCAGCAGGGCTGGTTTGGTCTGGGCAGCGCAAGGCTGGGGAAGGGGAGGGTGGCTCTGGGTCCTGAGGGAGGCTCCCCCGTCTCAACTCGGGCTCAGGGTCTGAAACCTAGCTCTATTTCTGACACACACACACCCCAATCCAAGCAATTTTGAGTGGGTACGCATCTCATTCATCCTCACTACAACCCGATGGTTATTCTGCTCACTTTATGATTAGAGACACTGAGGGGCTAAGTCACACAGTCACAGAGCAGAAGTGGGACTGCAACCCAGGCGCTAGCCTCAAACACTCAGGTAGAACCCTACTTCTCAGAACTCCCCCAGGCCCCCAGGACAGTGCTCCTGGAGCCTGGCCTGGAGGCTCACGGTGGCTATTCCTGCAGGGCCGAGTGCATCCAGAGGGGGGTGTCACCCTCACAGGCACAGGGGCTGGGCTCCAACCTTGTCACAGAGGTGCGTGTCTACAACTGGTTTGCCAATCGGCGCAAGGAAGAAGCCTTTCGGCACAAGCTGGCCATGGACACATACAGCGGGCCGCCGCCGGGGCCAGGCCCGGGCCCTGCACTGCCCGCCCACAGCTCCCCTGGCCTGCCCCCATCTGCCCTCTCCCCCAGTAAGGTCCACGGTGAGTGCTATGTGGGCAGGGGAATTGGGACAGTGGGTGGAGGGAAAAGGGGGTAGGTGGGAGAGTTGGGGAGCACCATCCCAGTGGCAAAAGTTACCCAAACCTCTTAGCACTTCAGTTTGGTTCCACTCTACTTTACACTGAGTGGCCAGATTATTATGATCTCTGAACACATAATAATCTGGCCACTCAATGTATATCCTATATAATAAAAGGCTAATATGCAAATTGTCCCCTCAACCAGGAGTTCGACCAGCAGGCAGGCTGGCCAACCGCCCATGTCCCCTCCCCCTGGCCAGGCTGGCCAGACCCCACCCATGCATGAATTCATGCACCAGGCCTCTAATATATATATATATATATATATATATATATATATATATACCCATACACACACACACACATACACACACACACACACACACACACACACACACACACACACACACACATACACACGGAGTGGCCAGATTATTATGCATTCAGAGATCATAATAATCTGGCCACTCAGTGTATTTACACTATTCTATCCACTCTATTACTCTCCACTCCACTGACCACAAAACGTCATCCACTCCACTCAAATCCATCCACTCCACTCCATTCACTCTGAGTTGGGTTCAATTCAATTCATTCATTTCAGATCAAATAAACTCAATTCATTTCAGGTCAATTCTACTGTTTATTATAATCCAATTTGTTCATTTAGATTTGGTGCTGTTTAATCCAATCCAATTGCCAATCAACTCAGTTTAATTAATATAATTCAAGGAAATTCAGTTAATGGCTCAGTTCGATTCAATCCAAATCAATTTGATTCAATTCAATTAAACTCAAGCTCAATGTATTTCAGGTTCAATTCAACTAGATTCAGTTTCATTAAACTAATTCCAATTATTTCTGTTCAACTCAGTTTGCTGCAGTTCATTAGCTTCAGTTCAGTTCGGTTGTTTTATTGAGCACCTATTGCATGTCGGTATAGCCTGGGCAGGGGGCATGGAGCTAATGAAATGCAGCCCTTGTGTTCAGGAGTTGGAAGCAGGCAGCACAGAGCCTGGGAGGAGGCGGACATGCCAGCCGTTTGCTGGCTGCATAAAGAAAGATGGGGCGAGTGGCCTGAGCAAGCCAACGAGGCCCCTGGAGGGCAGGAAAGTGGGGTGCTGAGGCTGCACACTGCTCCCACTCCAGGTGTGCGCTATGGACAACCTGCAACCAGTGAGGGGGCGGAAGTGCCCTCCAGCAGTGGCAGTTCCTTGGTGACAGTGTCCACACCCTTGCACCAAGTGTCCCCCACAGGCCTGGAGCCCAGTCACAGCCTGCTGAGCACTGAAGCCAAGCTGGTGAGTGTCCCCCCCACCCCACCCCCCGGTGGGTAAGACCCTTCCAACCCCATCTTCCCGTGGTGGGGAAAAGCAGTCCTCACTCAGCTTGGTTTCCCCTCCAAGGTCTCAGCAACTGGGGGTCCTCTGCCCCCGGTCAGCACCCTGACAGCACTGCACAGCTTGGAGCAGACATCCCCAGGCCTCGGCCAGCAGCCCCAGAACCTCATCATGGCCTCGCTTCCCGGGGTCATGACCATCGGGCCTGGGGAGCCTACCTCCCTGGGCTCTACGCTCACCAACACAGGCGCCTCCACTCTGGTCATTGGTAAGCTGGCGGGTGGGGGAGGGGGGGCCCAGCCCAAGAGCCTCTGGGGCTGTCCGCTCGCTCCCGCGTCACTCACTGCCGGCTCTGCGCCGCACTGGTGATGCACACGCAAACCAGACAGGCCCAGACCTCAGCGGCTCTGGTGGGGAGGCAGACAGTCAACAGTGCATAAGCCACATAGTGCCTCCGGAGACGAAACGGCCGTGGGGAAGACGGAGCAGCAGGAGGGGACCATGTTCTAGGCTTCAGGCTTTTCTTCAAAGCCCAGAGGACTTCACTTACAGGAACTATTATGCAGACGCTCAATAGTATGTAAGGCAGATGGGAGCTGATGGGAGAGGAACGCAGAACTAAGCCCAGGGCCTTGACTGCATGGAACCCAGGGCTCCAGGGAGCCCATTAGACCCACCTCCTGCCCACGTAATGAGCCAGAGGCTCAGAGAAGGCGGGTGACTTGCCAGGGTTACGAGTTAGTGACAGGTCCTAGGGCAAAGGGATTTCCTGTCCGCCTCCCCTCCTCCCCCAGCCCACTGGCTCTGGGAGGCGGGGGGGGGGGGGGGCATGGTGCCCCAGGGGGCCCGGGGAGGCAGTGGACGTGGTGGCCTGGCTGACTCCTGCCCCTCCCACTCCAGGTTTGGCCTCCACACAGGCACAGAGTGTGCCCGTCATCAACAGCATGGGCAGCAGCCTGGCCACCCTGCAGCCTGTGCAGTTCTCCCAGCCGCTGCACCCTTCCTACCAGCAGCCACTCATGTCTCCTGTGCAGAGCCACATGGCCCAGAACCCCTTCATGGCCACCATGGCGCAGCTGCAGAGCCCCCACGGTGAGCACGGGGGGGGGGGGGGGGGGACCTCGCAGATACTGTGGCCTGTGTGTGTGGGTACAAGTGTGAGTGCTTGTGATGGAGGGGGCTCTGAGGGGGCTCAGGTGAGTGTCTGTGGCCAGAATGTGTTTCCATGTGTGAATACGTGGCCATGTGTGTGCCGTGTGAGTGGAAACACATCTAGGAGTTCATCAGTATTTGAGGGGTATGCTCACGTGTGGGAACACAGGCCAGAGTCTTTCTCTAAACCCTTGGGGCCATGTGTATTTCAGAATTAACTATTTTCAGATTTTCAAAGGTTAATATAGGGACCATACCATAGATTACATAACTCTCCCAGCAGCGTTTGGGGTTAACACTGTCACGAAGCCCTACAATTTCTGCAGCAAAAAGTAGAATGTCACCAAGTAAATTAATAAAGACTTAAATAGCCCTGGCTGGTTTGGCTCAGTGGATAAAACGTCGGCCTGTGGACTGAAGGGTCCAGGTTCAATTCCAGTCAAGGGCACATGCCCGGGGTGTGGGCTCGATCCCCAGTAGGGGGCGTGCAGGAAACAGATCAATTATTCTCATCATTGATGTTTCTCTCTTTCCCCCTCTCCCTTTCTCTCTGAAATCAATAAAAATACATATTTTAAAAGTAATAACAAAAACAGACTTAAATAACCTCACTTCAGGCTCAGGTCAGATTCTGCCACCAAAGTGCCAACCTTACGAATTGGGACTTGGGGGTAAAGGGCTTGGGCCTGTGCGGATCCCTGGGTGCATCTGACTGAGTGCATGCATTTATGTTATGTGGATGGCTATGGTTTTATTTGTCAAGGGGAGAATATGAGTTTTCTAATGTGTCTGTGTGGGGTGGCTATGAGGTGAAATTGGGTTACGTTCGGAGGCATCCTGGCCATGGAGATATGCTGCCCTCCGTCCTGCTGCCCCTTGTGCACAGGGGCAAGGCCTTCCCCCTCTGAGGCCTGTTTAGCCTCCTGTTCCCTTTCACACCTGTTGTCTCCAGGTGACGGGCGGAGCTGAGTGTGGGATCCTGGCCTTTCCCAGCTTCTCTCTGCAGGGGCTGAGCAGGCCCCTGTAGTTGGGGAGGGGGTCCAAACCCTCTATCTGGAGCTCCATTTTGGAAATCAGCCATGAGTCTCCACCCAATTCCCCCTCAGGCCATTTCCCAGGCCTCACACCCACTTCCCCAGAGCATCCAGCCCTGAGGCCCTCCTGGGAGGGGGCCAGCCCTGCCCGGGATGCCACGTCTGAACCCTCTTCTGTCTCTCCCGCCTGGCCAGCCCTTTACAGCCACAAGCCTGAGGTGGCCCAGTACACCCACACGGGCCTGCAGACCATGCTCATCACCGACACCACCAACCTGAGCGCCCTGGCCAGCCTCACACCCACCAAGCAGGTAAGGCCCAGGGCCGCCCTGCCCCCCCTCGGCCCCCCAAAGAACGCCCTGAGGTTCAGAAGGCCGCTCTGTTCTCCAGGTCTTCATCTCAGACACCGAGGCCTCCAGCGAGTCTGGGCTTCACACACCAGCCTCTCAGGCCACCACCATCCACATCCCCAGCCAGGACCCTGCTGGCATCCAGCACCTGCAGCCTTCCCACAGGCTCAGCGCCAGCCCCCCGGGTGAGCGCCTTTCCCTGCTGGGTGCGTGCACAGGGGTGGGAAGGACCGGCCCACAGGCTGGATAAGGCCCGTGAAATCATTTGGCCTGGCCCTGCCAAGGCACTAGGCGTGAGTTAAACATTTGACCAAGTATAGCAGGCTAATTTTTAAGCTGATAATTGTGTGTGGCCCACAAATGTTATATCCAAATGGCCCTGGGCACAAAAACGGTTCCCCACCCCTGATGGGGCAAACTGTGAGTTGGGGGTAATGAGGCAGATTTTGGAGGGCACCCTGTGCTCCCCTGAAGTGAGCCAAGAGGGGTGTGAAATCACAGAAAAATGAGCACATCTTACAGAATCGTATCTCATTGACTGGGTTGAGGGAAAATGACAAAGTTGTGGGAAGAGGAGGAAACCGCTGGTTGTGGCCAGAAGTGGCCCCTGATGTGTGGGTTTGGTTGAGGGTTTAGCATTCTTTGAATCATTGCCAACATTTAAAAATTAGGAGTTTTCACACAAAAATCCAGATGTCTGAAATCTCTGGGGAAATTGGAAGGACTCATGTTTCCACATAGCGAGAGTGTGGCTCAGGCCACCATGTCCCACTGCACCCATTTATTTCCATCCCCCTAAGATCCAAGTCTGCATCCTACAAGGTCATGGTGAAGAGCAGGCACTTTAGAGTCCGGGTGCTGGGCTCTGAAGCCTGGGGCAGCCACCTGCTAATGCGCAACTTGGGGCAAGTTGTTGCCCCTTCCGAGCCTCAGGTTCCTCCATCCAGCCCTGGTGGCTGCAGGGAGGGCTTCACCGTGAGGAACGGTCATTTTACAGATGAGAGGCAGACACTCAAGGAGGTGAGGAACTTGGCCTTGCCTCTGACAGCTACTAGGTGGCAGCGCCAGGACTTGAACCCAGGTCCAAACTCAAAGTCCATTCTCTTACCATCGGAATCTGTTGGGCTTCTCCCAAGCCAGAACCAACAGGGTACATACATATTTAATGGGCTTTGTATGTGGCTCACGTGACTGTGGAACTGGCAAGTCCGAAAGCTGTTGGGCAGCTTGGCAACGCAGGCAGAGTTGATGCCGCCGTCTGGAGGTAGAAACCCTTCTCTGGGAACTCGGCTTTGCTCTAAGGCCGTCACCTGACGGGATGAGGCCCACCCACAGTACTGAGGGACATCTTGACTGAAGTCAACTGACTGTAGGTGTTAAGCACATCTACAAAACACCTTCACAGCAACACTTTGACTAGTCTTTGGGTCAATGACTAGACACTACAACCTAGCCAAGCTGACACCTAACATTAACCACCTCACCATGTCACCAGCGCTTCTCTAACATTTCCACTAAAATGTTGAGGCCACTCCCTGGGTGGCCCGAGTCTGCTGGGGGTTAATAAGACAAGGTCCCACCTCCTCCATCCCCAGTGCCTCCAGGGATGAGTGGGAGGGGTCAGGATAAGCTTGGCGGGCAGCCAGCAGCTTCCTTTGCCTCTGCAGTGTCCTCCAGCAGCCTGGTGTTGTACCAGAGCTCCGAATCCACCAATGGCCACAGCCACCTGCTGCCATCCAACCACAGCGTCATCGAGACCTTCATCTCCACGCAGATGGCCTCTTCTTCCCAGTAACCATGGCAACCACCTCCCAGGGGCTGGCACCTGAAGCCTGCACAGCGACTTGGGGGGTGACCAGGGCATGAGCCTGCAAACATCTGCTGCTACGGGGCTACAGTGTCAGAGAGGGAGGGCTCTCAGGTGCCCCAACCCAAGGACTGCTTCAGTGCACCAGGGGGGACTGGAGAGCTGGGAGCGGAGCCTGCTCCTGGCAGGACAGGAGGGCCTGTCCCTGCTGCTCCTGGTAAATCTTGTCACTTAGAAAAGAAGGGGACAGACTCTGGACCCTGGTACAGCCAGCCTGGGCCTCTGGAGAGCCCCAGCACTCCAACAGGAGCTGGCAATCCCTTCTCAGGATCAAGCCTGTGCAGCTGTGCCTCACTGAGCTCTGAGAGGCCTTAGACCATCCTGTCACCTAGGCCCTGTCCAGGCCACTCCACCCTGCCCCCTTCCTGCTATTAACCCACAGGCCCATTGTTCCCACCCAGCCCCACTCACATAGCATTCCGAGGGGCTAATCTGCCGAGGCCTGGAGCTCAGACGCCCAAGCCCTCGAGGAAGCAAACCTCGAGGAAGCGAACAGCGAAGGCATCAGGGCTCTCAGCTTCCCTCTCCCTGGACCCTGTGACCTCTTTTCCTGGGACACTTGTTCCCAAGCATCATGCCTTCTGATGCCAGCCTGGTATCTTGCCTCTGCTGAAAAGCCCCCCTCAAGGCTAGCCAGTGTCCTCGCTCCTGTGGAAGCCTGCGACTCTGTGCCTGGTGCTAAGTCCTGGGGCAGCAGCTCCTCTGGCCTCTGGGGCCCTGCAGACCCTTCCCCGGTTTGGAGGAGAAGCTGCTGAGCTCAGAAGGCAGCAGGCCTGAGCAGCTGGCAGAATAGAGGCCCAGAGGGAAAGGAGAGAGACGAGACCAGCAGAGAGGAGTCACCTGTGTGGACAAGACTGAGGCCTGGAAGCCTGGGGCCTGAGGGACGAGGCGGTCCAGGCAGATGCAGCCCCAAAGAGCCCAAGTACCACCTGAGGAACAAGGTGCTGTGTCACTGGGGCTCCTGCGACCTCCCCTGAGGCTGCTGCGAGAACCGGGCCCTTTAGACCAGCGGTCGCCAACCTTTCGGACCTCACAGACCACTAGTGGTCCATGGGCCACCAGTTGGTGACCGCTGCTTTGACCACCTCCATCCTGGGACCATGAAGAGCCGCATCCCCTGCAGCTGGCAGCCAGCTAAGGATGAGCCTGTACATTATTTAACTTTTAATAAATGAGGAACACACTGGAAACTTCTTGCTTATCCTTCATTGCCCAGATGGGGTTGGGCAGGCAGAGGGAGGCGGAGGTGGGCCAGGAGCCGGAGGAGAGTTGGGTCCAGCACACAGACTCTCAGGGGCCACCTGTCGTCCTCGCTCTGCTGAATCTCCACGACGATGCCAGAATTTTGCCTTCACCTCGGCCTTCTGCTCCTTGAATAGGCCTCGTGCCCAAAGCCCAGTCCACCAGGCCCGTGACACTTCCGTAACCTGCAGCCGGGCAGGGACCTCCTGGTGGTGCCGATTTAAAATGTCTCATCAGGATTCAGCACTGCTGGAGGCAACACGCAATCACTTAGTTCCGTGCTGGGTCTGACCCTTAATTTTCGATAATCTGGCTGGGATATGACCGTGTGTGGTATGTCCACAAATGTAGAGAAAGTTCTGGAAAATGAGGGGGGAATTTCTCCTTTTTCAGACAATGTTATATCCAGTCTACATGGCATAGGGGAGAAGCACAAACTCCTTGGGCCTTGACACCTCAGGGACCTCTTCCCTCATTTTCTTCAGATTGTCTCCCACACCAGGCTGAGGAGTGGGGTGGGTCTCCCTTCACGCACCTCCTGACAGCCCTGGGGAGATGGGAGCGTCGCCACTTGATTATCAGCCTTGACTAACTGGAAGGCTCCTTCTTCCCGAGACCAGGGGACGTTCTGGTACCGCAGGTCTGCCCCGGCCCCAGTGGGAGCACAGGAGGGCAGGCCTTACTTAGGCTTCTCACTCTACAACCAAGGCTTTGCCCCGATTCTTGGGCAAGCCCCAATCATGGGCAGAGTCTGGATTTGCCAGCCAAGTCCCTGAACATGGAGAGGGAGGCAGCGCATGGAAATGCCTCGTCCCAGTGGGCACCTCATCCCTGGGACTAGCTGGGCCCCGCCCTGCACCTGGTCAGTGTGCAGGCGCGGCTGCTGCGCTCTTCGATGGTGGGAATGGGGAAGCCTCAACGGCCTTCTTGGCCTTTTTCTTCCTTTTCTTCTTTTTGGTCCCAAGTGACACAAGGTCTCCGTTGAGCTTGGCTGACGCCTCTTCCTGCTTCCCGACGGTGGCTGTGCCTGTGATGGTGGTGGCGGGGGTCAAGTCCGTGCTGGCCTCCTTCTTGGCTTTCTTTTTCAACTTCCTTTTCTTCTTCTTTGCTTCTTTTTCCACCTGGACAGGACCATGGATGGCGGACTCCTGCAGAATGGCAGAGGCTGACACAGCTGCCTCCTGGCACCGCTGCCACTCCTCATCACTGTCCTCACTGCTGCAGGGAGAGGGCGGTACGGGTCAGCTGGGGTTGGGACTGAGCCCCAAAGCTGCCCCAGAAAGCGCCCACGGGGGTGGGGGGCAGGCAGAGAGCTCAGGCGCTCGGGCATGAGGCAGAGCTGGGTTCCAATACTGCCTCTCTGCTTCCTAGCTATGTGATCCCATTAAATAACCTCTCTGACCCTCAGTGTCTTCAACTATAAAATGGGGATCTTCACTGAGCCCAGGCTTCACTAGGATGTCCAAGGAGTGAGGCGTCTGGCACAACATGGGTGCTCAAAAAGCAGTAACCCTCCAGAGTCAGCCCCCCCGAGTGTCCTCCCCCTCCCACGGAGGGTACTATTTCTCGAGCTGCCTGACAGGGCTCCTTCTTGGCCGGGACCGCACCGATCTGCCTGGCTATCCTAAGACAGGCCAACACGGAAAATGGGCAAACCCGAGGGGACTTGAGGAGAGGGTGAGCGACCTCACCTGGAGCGGGAAGGCAGTCGCTTTCGGCGGGGCTGGGGAGCAGCTTTCTTCTCAGGGCCTTCGGGGACGGAGGTGAAGAAAAGGCGGAAGCCTAAAACCCACAGGGGCAGAGTCAGCGCTGCCAGGGCCCACCTCTCCTCCCAGGCGCCCAGGGTGCCCTGCCTCTGCCCTCAGGGAGCGCCCAGTCCAGAGGCAAAGACCCAGGAGTCGCTCCTGTCTAACCACAAAATGACGCCACATGCGCGGAGAGGCACGCTGACGACGCTGGAGCCAGGGGACGGGGTGCTGAGGTGCGCCAGCTGCCAAGCAGGCCAGCACGCCCTCAGTGGCTTTTGGGAGTCAGTTGAGCCCCCTGCCTAAGGCAGCTTCCAAAGTAGCAATGAGCCTGACACGGGACAGACACACTCAGACGGGAGAGGCTGTGCAGTGTGGTGGTGGGAGCTCTGCTCAGGGTTAGATAGACGTGGTCACCTCAGGCAAGTGCCTTCATTCCTGAGAGCCTCAGCCAACCTTACAGTTCCCCTGGTAAATGGAGGTATCATACCTGCCTCAGAGCAGGCTGCACAGATGACAGAGGGTAATACACCAATACTATTTCCTAGCTCCAGACACACAGTAGATGCTTACTAAATGACAGCTGATATTAACAGTACTAGAGGCCTGGTGCACGAAATTCATGCACAGGTAGGGTCCCTAGGCCTGGCCAGCGATCAGGGCTAATCAGGGCCTTCTCGCTGCCGGCCGGGGCCTTCCTTCATTCCACGCCACCCCCTGGTGGTCAGCGCACGTCATAGTGAGTAATGGACCTCCCAGTCTCCCAGTCGAACTCCCAAGGGGACACTTTGTACATTAGCCTTTTATATAGATAGAAGATGACTACTCACCATCATCCTCCGGGGTGGCTTTCTGTGCCTCAGCCTTTATTGGTTCCTTCACAGCTTCTGAGATGGTAATGGAGCTAAGGCAAGAGGAGATGGTTGATTTAGTATAAAATTTTGGGTACCAACAAAATCTTTTCCAAAAAATTAACACCATTCTTTTTAAGTGTAGGGGATGGGGCATGCAGTCTTAAAGGCAAAAGCAGACAGCACACTGGCCTGAAGAATTCTAACACCCACAGCTATAACTGCTGAGCAGTTCCTGCCAGCTCAAACTGCAGGGCTTCATTTGTTTAAACCCCACTTTATCCCAGAAAATGCTGAGGATTTTTAAGATACTCATAGTACGACAAAATAAATACAATTTCAAATAGGAATAAGAGAAAATAAACTCTGGAGAGACAGAAATAGACAAAGCATAGTGAAGAAGTCCTATAACACTTGCTTTTTGTTTTCTTTTTCAATTTTAATTTAAAAAATTTTTTGAGATAACTGTAGATTGATAAGCAGTTCCAAGAAATAATACAGAGAGATTCCATATACTCTTTCATTTATTTTTGTTTGTTAATCCTCACCAGAGGATATTTTTTCCATTGATTTTTAGAGAGAGTGGAAGGGAGGGGGAGAAAAGAGGAGAAAGAAGGAGAGAGGAAGAGAAGAGGAAGGAAGAAAAGGAGGGAGGGAGGGAGAGAGGAAGGGAGGGAGTGAGAGGTACATCAATGGGAGAGAGTCACATTGATTGGCTGCCTCCTGCACAAGCCCTGACCAGGGCTGGGGATAGAACCTGCAACCCATGTATGTGCACTGGACTGGGAATCAAAACCATGACCCTTCAGTGCTCAGCCTGGTACACTAACCACTTACCAACATTGGCCAGGGCAAGATTCCATGTACTCTTCATCCAGTTTCTCTCTATGGTAACATTGTGCGTAACTGCAGTTCAATATCACAACCAAGAAACGGACATTGATACAATCCATTGGCCTTATTGAGACTTCAGAGATCTGGGTTTTGAATCCTAGCTTTGTTACTTACTAGTTATGTCCCTTTTGGCGAGTGACTTCATCTCTCTGAGCCTGTTACCCATCTGTATACTGGGAGCCCCCCCCCTCTTAGGATTGCCACAGGAGCAAATGAGATAATGGATATCAAGCCCTTAGCACAGAGCCTGGCCACAAGCAGAAGCTCAGTGAATGGTACCTATGATGACAATTACTGTCATCATGATAAGCAGTAAGTTTCACAGGCCCTCTAACAAAAATAAACCCTCTCTCCAGAGCACAGAGCAGGGAGAGCTGCGAGACCAGGACACCGGTCTCTGGTGAATGCTGACAGAGGTCAATGTGCTCTCCGGAGAGCAATGCTCTCAGCACTGTCCTCTCAGCAGACAGCAGCGTGCCGGTGCTTTCTCCCAACTGCCTTCCGCACATGCCAAAGGCATCCATCCCCAGGAACTCAGCTGGGAAGAGGAACTGGAGACGATGCCACCCATGCCTGACTGACCCGGTATCTTAACAAAATGGTTTGATGTTGGTCCCTTGGAATATTTGGCAATGTCTGTAGCATTTCTGGTTGTCATAACTGCTGGGGAGAATGCTACCAGGACCTAGTGGGTGGAGGCCAGGCATGTTGTTAACCACCCTACAATGCACAGGACAGTCCCACAACCAAGAATCACCCAGGCCAAAGGTCAATACTGCCAAGGCTGAGAAACCCTGATCTCACACAAGGAAAAACAAAAACTCTGCAGGGAACATCCTGACACTGTTTGACCAGCACCCTGCTGGGTTTGCTGTTTGACCAGCACCCTGCTGGGTTTGCTGTTTGACCAGCACCCTGCTGGGTTTGCTGTTTGACCAGCACCCTGCTGGGTTTCCCCTGGGGCTTTCCATAGCGCCAGGTGGGCCTTGAACACCCTGAAGCCAAACAGCACAAAGAAACACTGCTTCACAGGCTAAGTGCCAACTGACCTTCCTAACACGTTTCCCACATTCTCGAGTTCGGGACTGCCCTGTGTCATGGTGGTTCAGGTTGCTGAGTTGTGGTCCAACATTCTGTCTCGGAAGAGCAGTTGGCTTACACTTGGGGAGGGCTCACTTGTCCTTTTTGGTACTTACTTCAAAGTGAAGGACTCTGGCTTAACATCCTCGCCTCCCTTTCAAAACCTGCTGTCAATCAGGAATGGATCTAGACCAGCACATCCAGAAACATGTCCCATGTTACATTATCAGTCGTCCACGAAACGAAGGCACTGTAGCCCAATGAACCTAGAAACTCCTGGGCTGAACAAAGTTACACAGGTCGGTTTACCGCAAGGGCACACGGGAGTATGCAGGCTCCAGTGTTGCTCACCTTCTTTGTGGTTAGACCCTTTTTTTCTAGTCACACTTTGGACTAGTATTCCTTGGTGCCTATTTTAGAAATGCTGACCTAGATCTTCATAAATTACTAGAGGGTGCACGAAATTCATGCATGGGTGGGGTCCCTAGGCCTGGCTGGCGATCAGGGCCTATTGGGACCATCTTTCCCAGGCCTAATTGGGGCCAAGCCGGCTGGGGCCTGCCAGCTTCCAGCCAGGGCCTACCGGCTGCCAGACGGGACAGGGGGAGGGACCCCAGGAGGTTGGCTGGCCGTGGTGGGTGTGGGAACACACTGACCACCAGGGGGCAGCTCCTGCATCGACCGTCTGCCCCCTGGTGGTCAGTGCGCATCATAGGGACTGGTCGACTGGTGGTTCGGTCTTGACAGTTGCTTATGCTTTTACAGATATTCTCAAATGTAAGAAAGAAAACTGGCACAATGCCTGACATACAGAAAGGGCCCACACAGTAATTCTGTCTGTCCCTTACCCTTTTGTGAATGGGCTCTTGCTTCTGCGGTGCCTCTTATCCCATGGGAGCAGGACAACACAGAGCTTAAGAACAAGGCCTTTGGCCCTAGCTGGTCTGGCTCAGTAGACAGAGTGTCAGCCTGCGGACTGAAAGGTCCCAGGTTTAATTCCGTTCAAGGGCACATGCCGGGTTGCGGGCTCGATCCCCAGTAGCGGGTGTGCAGGAGGCAGCCAATCAATGATTCTCTCTCATCATTGATGTTTCTCTCTCCTCCTCACCCCCGCTTCCTCTCTGAAATCAATAAAAATATATTTAAAAAAAAAAGCAAACACACCTGGGTTTGAGTACCAGATCTGCTCCTTCCTCTCTGTGACTCCAGAAAATGCTGATTTTCACAAAGAGCCTTTGTCTCCTCATCTAGAGAATGACAGGACCTGCGTGGCCAGGTGGTTCTGAATGCAATGAGGTGACATATGCCACATGCTTGCCACAGGGACGACTTGTACACAGTGAGCTCCCAGCCAATATGAGCCCTTACTGTTCCTATGACTGAGGGTGGGGGAAGAGAAGGTTTGCTTTTGGTTACCTGTCCAGCAGGTCTCCCAGCTTCTTGGCTACGTAGGCTCGGAATTCGGGGGTGGTCTGAAGCTCATTGCCATCTTGTTCGTGCTCATCCACCTTATGCCTACAACACACACAGAGGACCTCACTTTCTGCCAGCTCAGAAGCTGCCCCCATGAGGGCAGGGACTACATGTGTCTCGTTCACCCTGTTATCCCATGACTTAACCCAGCACTGACATACAGCAGGGGAAATATTTGTTAAATGAATGTATGAACCTGAACCCAAAGTGCACAGTACCTGAGGCTCGGCTGGGTGGTTGGCAACTGATTATTTGTGGCATCTGTGGAAATAATGAAAATTGAGGTATTTATAGAGGAAATGACAATAACATATCCATTGTATGCCACGCATGATTTTAAGTGATTTACATGTATAACTCATTGACTCTTCCCAACAATCCCATTACAGGGGTCACCATTATCTCCACTTGGCAGATGACACAAAAACCCCACAATTATTGATATTTCTATATACACATATATATAATTAAATAATAAGTATGGGGAAGGAAAATAAATCAGGGGAGGGCAGTAAGGAGGCTACCTATGGGAAGTGCAGTGTGGCAGGACAGCAAGAAAGGAGAAGCAGGCAGGGAATAGATTACAAAAGGGCTTATAAGTCCTTTTAAACAAAAGCAGGGGTTTTATTTTTACTTTATTTATTTTTAATCCTCACCCGAGGATATTTTTCCATTGATTTTTAGAGAGAATGGAAGGGAGGGAGAGATACAGAGATAAACACATCAATTGGTAGAGGCAGAGGCATGTGCCCTTGACTGAAATTGAACCCGAGACCCTTCAGTCCACAGGCCGACCCTCTATCCTGGGTTTGTCCCTTTGAGCCAAACCAGCTAAGGCAAAAGCAGGGATTTTATTTATTTTATTTTATTTTAAAATATATTTTTATTGATTTCAGAGAGGAAGGGAGAGGGAGAGATAGAAACATCAATGATGAAAGAGAATCACTGATCGGCTGCCTCCGGCATGCCCCCACTGGGGATCATGCCCAAAACCTGGGTATGTGCCCTGACCGGGAATCTAACTGAGACCTCCTGGTTTACCAGTATAGGTCAACGCTTAAGCACTGAGCCATGCCAGCTGGGCAAAAGTAGGTTTTAAACCACGCTTTACCGTGGGCTGCTCTGGCAGTCTGTATAGGTTGGATCCCTTCTCAGAATAATGTTTTAAATGAATAAAATAAAACACATAGGCCCTAGCTGGTTTGACTCTGTGGATAGAGCCTTGGCCTGGGAACTGAAGGGTCCCAGGTTCAATTCTGGCCAAGGGCACACGCCCAGGTTGCTGCCTACATTCTCAATAGGGGGTGTGCAGGAGGCAGCCGATCAATGATTCTCTCTCATCACTGATGTTTCTATCTCTCTCTCCCCTCTCTCTTCCTCTCTGAAATCAATAAAAATATATTTAAAAACACACACACACACATAGGATTACAAAAAACACACAATTATGTTGAAATTCAGTTACCATAACAGTAAAATACCAATCCTGGCATACTAATATGTGTGCTTCCTTTTTATTGCATTAAACAAGATCTAGAGATTCTTTTAAAAATATGTATTTTTAAAATTGATTTCAGAGAGGGGAGAGATAGAAACATCAATGATGAGAGAGAATCATTGATCGGCTGCCTCCAGCATGCCCCCTACTGGGAATCGAGTCTGCAAACCCCCATGTGCCCTGACCTGGAATTGAACTGTGACCTCCTGGTTCATAGGTGGAAGGAAGATCAACCACTGAGCCACACCAGCTGGGCTAGAGATTCTTTAGCTCTAAGGTCTAAAAATTATTGTAACTTTAAAGTAGGAATGAATGTAAATTATTTTTCCCAACATTTATCTGCAAAGATTGTAATGGGATATAAAAACCCTGTGAATTTTGACAGGGCAAAGTAACAGGTATTGTCAAAGCTACTTGTGGCTTGTTGCTCACAGGAAAGATGGGAAGGGATGCTAAATTTCAGAGAGGTTAATGAAAGATGAAATGTCTTCCCCATTCCACATCCACGTACCTCTGGATTATGATGAGGCACCCCTATGATGAGTTTTGGACTTATTCCCGCGACACTGGGGAGTCACGGTCAGAGTTACGTATTGGACACAGCTCACCGGCAGCCCCAGGGTGTGAAAATGGGTTGCAGGCGGAGGAAGGGTGGACGCGAGAATCCAGAAAGCGGGCTGCCGCAGTCCTTTCGGAGAGGTGGCGGGCTCCCAGTGACGCCCAAGGGAGCCGAGTCAAGAGGCATTCAGGTGCCTCAGTTTCCCTGAACGGGATAATGAAACAACCCACATCCAGTCCCTGGAGCTCTCTCGGGAAAGAAGTGGAGTCCCCGAAGTCTCCTCACCATCCATCCTCTCAGCCCCCGGGGAAGACCCTACGCCCCTCGGCCAGACGGCTCGAACACAGTCCCTACCGGCTCTTTTCTTCTCCGGCCCTTTCGGGCGCTGCTCCAAGCCCCAGGCCGGCAACGCCGCCTCGCGGCACCGCGCCAGCTCCTCGGCATCACTGCTGCCGCTGCTGCTCTCCATATCGCTCAGGGAACCGCTGGGCGCCGTCATCTTGAACCACCGCAAAGGGTTGTGGGAGCGCCTCCAATAGGGTTACCTCTCCACGACCCCACGTGAGAGCGGAGAAGTGCAGGGCATTGTGGGGATTGTAGTTCTCAGACGCAGGCCGCCGATGGCCATTGATTTCTCGTGGGAGTTTCCACAAAGTAAGAGTTTAGAAATCAACTGCTCCATCCTTTAATTGATGAGGAAAATGAGACATACAGAGGGGGGAAATTGCCTAAGGTCATACAGGGGTTAATGACAAAACCAGGGTTAATCCCCAGGTTTTGATTCAATTTAGTTTCAATATTATTCATTTATTCCAGGAATTCTGAAATCCACCTGAGAATCAGAAACAACTTAGAAAACCTGTTAAAATGCAGCCCGAGGGGGGATAAGGACACATATGTAATAACTTAATTAATAAAGAAAAATAATGCAGCCCTACTGGTGTGGCTCAATGGTTGAGCATTGACCTATGAACCAGGAGGTCACGGTTCAATTCCCAGTTGGGGCATGTGCCTGGGTTGCAGGCTCGATTCCCTGTGTGGGGCGTGTAGGAGGCAGCTGATCAATGATTCTCTCTCATCATTGATGTTTCCATCTCTCTCTCTCCCTCTGCCTTCCTCTCTGAAATCAATAAAAATATCCTATATAATAAAAGCCTAATATACTAAATGTCTGGTCATCTGGTTGTTCGTTCAACCAATCAAAGTGTAATATGCTAATGATATGCTAAGGCCACTCAACTACTTGCTATGATGTGCACTAACCACCAGGGGGGCAGATGCTCCAACTGGTAGGTTAGCTTGCTGCTGGGGTCCGGCTGATAGGGACTGAGCAAGACAGGCAGGACACGCCCTGGAGCCCTCCTGCAGTCCCTCCCTGGCTGGCCAACCTCCAGCATCCCTCTCCAGCGCCCCCTTGGCCTGGCCTGCACCCTGTTGCAATCCAGGACCCCTGGGGGATGTCGGAGAGCCAGTTTTGGCTCAATCCCTCAGATCTGGCCAAGGGACCCCACTGGTGTACAAATTCGTGCACCAGGACTCTAGCAGATTTTTTAAAATGCAGATTGTTGGTTCTAACCAAAAAATAACCTAATCAGAATCTCTTGAGAGGTAGGACTCAATCTGTATTTTCTCCGATATGCTAGGGCCTTGCTTCTACTCAGAATATAATCTGTGAGCCAGCAGCATCCGCAACACTTGGGAGTTTGTTAGAAATGCAGAGGCTTGGTTCAGCTTAGGCTTACTGAATCACGCCTGCAGTTAAGTAAGTTCTCCAGGTGATTAGAACACACAGGAAAGTTTGAGAGCCATTATCCTAGGTGATTCTGATGCATAGCTGGTTTTGGGAAACATTGGCAGTTTTCTAGCTCAGGACTTCTCCAAAGTTTCACACGTTGGAAACTTTTATTTATTTATTTTAATTGATTTTGGAGAGGAAGGGACAGGGAGACATAGAAATATCAATGATGAGCCCTAACCTGTTTGGCTCAGTGGATAGAGCATTGGCCTGTGGACTGAAAGGTTCTAGGTTCAATTCCAGTCAAGGGCATGTACCTTGGTTGCAGGCACATCCCCAACAGGAGGTGTGCAGGAGGCAGCTGATCGATGTTTCTCTCTCATCGATGTTTCTCACTCTCTATCCTTCTCCCTTCCTCTCTGTAAAAAATCAATAAAATACATTTAAAAAAAGGAAAAGAAATATCAATGATGAAAGAGAATCATTGATCAGCTGCCTCCTGCCGATTGATCCCACAACCCAGGCATGTGCCCTTGACCAGAATCAAACCCAGGCTGATGCTCTATCCACTGAGGCAAACCAGCCAGGGCCACATTGGAAACTTTTAAATACTGACTCCTAGGACCCACCAAGACCAACTCATTAGAATCTCTGTGGTTACATGGAACACTCCACTATGAAGGATGAACAAAATCAGTTTTGTCTTTGGAATGCTTTTCATCATGTTTTATCTTTGAAGCTGAGTGTGCTAAAATTTAAAATTTTTATTAAAATAAACTTTCTGGCTTGGGCTTTTCTACTATGAAAGAGAGGAAGGTAACTAATTCTTTGAAACGCACACACACACACACACACACACACACACACACACACACACGAGTATGTCCATTACCTACAATGTGAAGGGTACAAAGATGGGGAAGGACAGGGTCTAGCCTGTCTACCCCAGGGAAAGGAGGCACTCTCCCTTTCCCTGAAGGCAAAAAGGTGGGAATTAGGCAGATTACATGGATAATTTCCTAGAGGCTTTGAGAACCAATCATAAGATGCATTTTATATTCTACTAGAGGCCCAGCGCACGAAATCGTGCATGGGTAGGGTCCCCAGGCCTAGCCTGCAATCAGGCCCATCTTCCACCCACTTGCCAGTCCTCAGTCCCTCCCCGCAGCTGCCACCAGCCAGTCTGTTCCCCTTGCTGGCCCCCCACCTCATAGTGACTGGTCGAGCGGTCATTCTGGTCATTACGCTTATGGTCACTGGCCTTTTATTATATAGGATTGAAAGTGAATAGGGCGAGAAGTACCACAACACAGAGTATGGCCCCAGCCCCTGGCAGGTTGTAGACAATGGTGATGACCACTCTGAGGCTCAAAGGATTAAGCAATAACCACTAGGACAGCATTAGCACCAGTGGAAAGAAATGAAGACCATCCAAAAGAGAATAAACAAACGTTATTTATTCACAACTTGCTGTAGCAAGGGAGTCACCCAACATCTCTGCATTTGGTGGACTCAAAGACAGGCAACGGGAAAGTTTTATAGTGGAAAAGAGAGAAGGCCTCAGGTGTGCTCTGACTGAGGTCGGTGGCCTGGGTGGCTGGAGGCGGGCTGTCTAGAAGCAGGATACCATCCTATGTGGTTGTGAGAGAGGTTATTTAGTTTCCTCTGGTTGGTCCTGAGCTGGAAGACAGGGGGGAGGGGAGGGGAGGTTAAGGAAACTGGCAGTTATTGACCAAGTCCTGATGATTTTGTGTTGATTGCTGCACAGGTTGTGGTTTGGCTTCCCAAAGTGGTGGCCGCAGAGATTGTGGGTCAGAATTCTATTGTCATATGTGGTCTGTTCATTTGTATTGTGGACGAAAGGGGCCACATGCTAATCTGACAAGCTCAGGGGAGGCCTGTGTGGCAGTCTTGCAAACTCAGAGACCTAAAGTAACCACAAAGGATGGTCTGAAATTAAACTTTAACTAAAAGCACTTATGATGGGTAATCACCCCCTAGGCCAGTATCTTCACTGACAAGGTCAACCTTTACCTTAACTGAGCCTATCTTTTTGCATCTATAATAACACTAGAGGCCCAGTGCATGAAATTAGTGCACGGGGGGGGGGGGCTCCCCTGCAGGCCTGGTTCCCTCCAACTTCCCTCTTCTGCAGGCCTGGGTCCCCCCCAACTGTCCTCCCCTGCAGGCCTGGTCGCCCCCAACTGCCCTCCTCTGCCGGCTTGGGCACCCCTAACTGCCCTCCCCTGCAGGCCTGATCACCCCAACTACCTTCCCTTGCAGGCCTGGTCCTTCCCAACTGCCCTCCCCTGCTGGCCTGATCGCCCACAACTGCCCTCCCCTGCCGGCCATCTTGTGGTGGTCATCTTGTGTCCACTTGGGGGCAGCCATCTTGTGTGTTGGAGTGATGGTCAATTTGCATATTACCTCTTTATTATATAGGATTATAAAGGATACCCTTGAAATGTCTGGGTAACTGGTAATTTCCCTTTTTCTGGACCCCTTGGGGCACAACCTAATGTGCCTGGGTGCCAGGACAGATACCACAAATTCCTTCATTATCATGTTAATTGTTCCTGCACCCACCTAAGTATATATCATTTTACTTTTTTTTTAAAATATATTTTATTGATTTTTTACAGAGAGGAAGAGAGAGGGGTAGAGAGTCAGAAACATTGATGAGAGAGAAACATCAATCAGCTGCCTCCTGCACACCCCCCCACTGGGGATGTGCCCACAACCAAGGTACATGCCCTTGACCGGAATCGAACCTGGGACCCCCTGAGTCTGCAGGCTGACGCTCTATCCACCGAGCCAAACCGGTTTCGGCTATCATTTTACTTTTTATCCAATCCCAAGGGTTAACCCCTCCTCCCACTCCCCCACCCCCACTTTGCTTTCTCCCGCCTCTCTAGTCTGTCACCAATGGATTTCATGTAACCCGCCTATGTCCCTTCCTTTGATTGCAGTGTATAAATATCGATGTAACCCGCCATCCCCCCCCCCCCCCCCAGAGCATTATCTCAATTCCTTGAGGTTCTGCTTCCCAGCAATTGACGGCAGTTTGGCTCAAATAAACCCACAAAAATTCTTTACAGGTTTGAATGTTTTTATGTTAAGAGTATATCTAATCTCTCACACCCTCCCCATTCCTCCACTGGCAGGGAGGGCTGGGGTAACTCTTTACAAAGCTGGTGAAGACCTGGGACCCTCAGCAGCGAGCTGAAGGAGTGATTGATAGGGTGAATCCTGGATTAGATGGCAGAACGCCCAGAGAGGTTTCCCGGAGGAAAGCAGCTGGGCAGAAATGGGAAATCTGTGTCTTTCTTCTTGGAGAGGATGAGGGTGTCGCTGTCTTTGATACCATAGCTCCCCAAAGCCGACCAGTCCTGCAGGACCTGGCCGAGGAACTGCAGCTCCTGCTGCTTTCTGAGCAGCCCCTGCTTGTCTTCTATCTTCTGCTTCAGGCCCAGGACGTAGCAGTTGGGGTCGATGGCATAGGCGTGGCTCCCACCTTCCGGATTCTTCACAAAGACCTGGATCTCTGGGGGGGTGGTCTCCAGCAGGCAGATGCGCGTGTCGGAGAATATCCCGAACTTGGCCAGGGAGCTGCGGCTGCTGAGGAGCTTCCGCTCACCGCTGGGAGTCTGGAAAGACAGACGCTGCTGCAGGCCCGAGCAGCACTGTCTCCGCCAGATCTTCTCTTTAACCTTCCTGATGGGGTCATAAGGGTTCACCGTGAGGATCCAATCTGGGCAGCCCCACTGCTCCACAGTCACCTGGATGTCTCGTGCCCTCTGCAAGAGAGAGGAGAGGGGCTGAGTCACCACATTCCTCTGTCTGACATGCCAAAGTTCCCCTTCCCTGTCCTTATCTTTCCAGCAGCAGCAGCAGCAGCAGCAAACGTTCAGGGAGTGCCAACCACCTTCCAGGCCCCATGCTGGTGCCTTTATTCTCTTCTTAATGCATTTTATTCTCATGGCAGCCCTAGGAGGGGCGGGGGTTCTCCTATTATTCCATTTTACAGATGAGGACATTGTGGTCAAGAAGGGTGAAGTGGCCCAGTCAGCATGGCTCAGTGGTTGAGCATCGACCCGTGAACCAGGAGGTCAGGGTTCAATTGCCGGTTAGCGCATGTGCCCGGGTTGTGGGCTCGATCCCCAGTAGGGGCGTGCAGGAGGCAGCCGATCAATGATTCTCTCTCATCATTGATGTTTCTATCTCTCTCTCCCTCTTCTTTCCTCTCTGAAATCAATAAAAATATATATCCTATATAATAAAAGGCCAATATGCAAATAGACTGAACGGCGGAACACCCGAACAACCGGTCGCTATGATGTGCGCTGACCACCAGGGGGCACGTGCAGGGCTGCCAGCAGACAGGGGACCAAGGGCCATGGTAGGAGGGGCTGGGCAGGGGCACAGAGGATGGGCCGAGACCTGCCCCTGTGCCCACTGCAGCCTCTCGGCTCACAGTTCCTTTCAAGGTGCACGAATTCATGCACTGGGCTCCTAGTATATACATATATAAAAAGAGGGTGAAGTGGTTTACTACCTCACAGAGGTAGTAAGGAGTAGAGCAGATATTTGAACCTGCTCCAACATCTGTTCTCCAACATCAGAGGCCAACATCAGAGAATCCCAGGTGGCTGAAGAACACAGCCAGGTGCTGGGGAGGGCTGGTCCTCTAGTTGATCCTTTTTAGAAGGAATAGAGGCCCAGCATGGTCAAGATAAAAATCTTTGCACGATGGTTTGTCTAGTTAGGAAAAACCCAGAGGCACACACGTTTCCGCCCACCTGTGGGCTCATCCGGCTGGTGGCCTCGTCTGTCATCCTGCACCTTATCAGAGAGCCTCTGGTTCCCTTCTGCCCCTTCTCCAAGCAGGTCTGACCTTTGTTCCATCACACACCTCCAGGCCTGTGCCCTCTCTCCCCACCAAACCCAGCTCTCTCCCCACTGGACCCTTCTCTCCCTACCTGACCCTCTACCTGGACCGAGTGCCCTCTGTTCTTAGTGTCTATATCCTTCCCTGGCTTTTTATTTTATTTTACTAGAGGCCCAGTGCACGAATTTGTGCACTGGTGTGGTCCCTCTGGGTGGCCTGCAGGGATCAGATGGAAACCCGCAGTCCAAGGACACCTGCAGCTCCTACCTGCTGCTCCCACTCATCCCGAACACCCCCTCCTGCACCCCCCCCGCACTGTGCCTGCCGCAGGCTCGCACCCAATCAGTCCCCATTGGGAGAGGCTCACAGTGCCGCAGCAGCACTCACCAGCCATGAGCCCTGTGTCTGGTGCCCTCCCCAGGGGAGTGGCCTGTGGGATTGGGCTGAAACCGGCTCTCTGACATCCCCCAAGGGGTCCCAGATTGCGAGAGGGCGCAGGCCAGGCGGAGGTATCCCACCGGTACACGATCAGGCCGGGGAGGGACCGCAGGAGGTGTCTGGCCCATCTTGCTCAGTCCCGATAGGCCGGACTCCAGCAGCAAACTAACCTACCAGTTGGAGCATCTACCCCCTGGTGGTCAGTGCACGTCATAGCGAGTGGTTGAACAGCCTTAGCATATCATTAGCATATTATGCTTTCATTGATTGTTCAGTTGTTCTGCTGTTTGGTCTATTTGCATATTACCCTTTTATTATATTACTAAAGGCCTGATGCACGAAGATTTGTGCAAGAATGGGCCTTCCTTCCCCTGGCTGCCAGCACTGCCTTCGCTCTGGCCGGAACTGCCTTTCCACCTTCCCAAGCTGCCCAGAGGCCCGAGCGGCTGGGGCGGTGCAGAATGCCTGCATCATTGCCATGGCAACGATGCAAGCATTCAGCCCCGCCCCTGGCCACTCGGTGCCTGCATATGCAAATTAGCCCACCATCTTTGGTGGTTTAATTTGCATACTCACTCCTGATTGGCTGGTGGGTGGTGCAAAGGTATGGTCAATTTGCATCTTACTCTTTTATGAGTGTAGATTTTATTTTATTATTTTTTTAAATATATTTTATTGATTTTTTACAGAGAAGAAGAGAGAGGGATAGAGTTAGAAACATCGATGAGAGAGAAACATCTATCAGCTGCCTCCTGCACACCTCCTACTGGGGATGTGCACGCAACCAAGGTACATGCCCTTGACCGGAATCGAACCTGGGACCCTTCAGTCCACAGGCCGACACTCTATCCACTGAGCCAAACCAGTCAGGGCTATGAGTGTAGATTTTATTAGAGGCCCAGTGCATGGATTCGTGCACTGGTGGGGTCCATCAGCCTGGCCTGCGGGGGTCAGGCTGAAACCAGCTCTCTGACATCCCCCGAGGGTCCCGGGTTGTGAGAGGGTGCAGGCCAGGCCGAGGGACCCCTCCAGTGCACAAATCCATGCACCGGGCCTCTAGTATGCATATAAGATCTTTGGTTAATCTCTTCCTGTTCTCGCCCTCCCCACTTCCCTCTGAGATTCATCAGTCTGTTCCATGTTTCCATGCCTGTGGTTTCCACTCTTGTCGTCTGCCCCAGGTGATCATTGCATGCCATAGCTACTGGCCAGTTGCTTAGGCTTTTATATATATAGACTAGAGGCCCAGTGCACGAAATTCATGCATGGTGTGTGTGTGTGGGTCCCCTCAGCCCAGCCTGCACCCTCTCCAATCTGGGACCCCTCAGGGGATATCCGACTGCTGGTTTAAGCCCAATCCTGTGGATCGGGCTTAAACCAGCAGTCAGACATTCCTCTCACAATCTGGGACCACTGGCTCCTAACTGCTCACCTGCTGGTCTGCCTGATGGCCTCTAACTGTCCCCCCCACCCTGGCGGCCTGATGACCCCTTACTGCCCCCCCTGCCAGCTGGTTGCCCATAACTGCCCCCCCCCACTGACTTGGTGGCCCCTAACGGCCCCCCCTGCTGGCCTGGTTGCCCCTCACTGCTCCCCCTGACAGCCTGGTCACTCCCAACAGCCCCCCTGCCAGATGGTCACCCCCAACTGCCCCCCACCAGCCTGGTCACCCCCAACTGCCCCCCCTGCCAGATTGGTCACCCTCAACTGCTCCTCCCTGCTGGCCTGGTCACCCCATGCAGCCTGCTGTTTGGTTGTCCATCCAGTTGTTTCGGTCGTGACAGCCCCTGGCTTTTTATATATTAAGATTGTTGATAGGCCGAAACCGGTTTGGCTCAGTGGATAGAGCGTCGGCCTGCGGACTCAAGGGTCCCGGGTTCGATTCCGGTCAAGGGCATGTACCTTGGTTGCGGGCACATCCCCAGTAGGGGGTGTGCAAGAGGCAGCTGATTGATGTTTCTCTCTCATCGATGTTTCTAACTCTCTATCCCTCTCTCTTCCTCTCTGTAAAAAATCAATAAAATATATTAAAAAAAAAAAAAATTTGTTGATAGTATTACAGATATCTCCCATTTTTGTCCTTTTACCCCCCTCCACCCAACCCTGCCCATGCCAGGCCTTCCCCTACTATTTTCTTTGTTCTGGCTTTTAAGGCCTACCTCTGGCCCTGTCTCCTTCAAGGAATCTTCTCTGGTGATTCAAAGGTAACACTTATTTCCCGCAATAAAATAAAATCTACACTCCAGAGCCCCACAAAGACCTGGGTGTGAATCCTGCTGCCTCTTAGCAGTGTGACCTTGGTCAATTAACCTCTCTGAGCCTCAGTTTCTTCATCTGTAAAATGACAATAAGTGATAACAATAATCCTATATAATAAAGATGTAATATGCAAATGGTCATTACACCATGAAGTGCAATGACCTACTGCGTAACGACCAGATCACGGATCAGCAGGAGGGTGGGGCAGCGAGCTACAAGCGGGCGGCGGAGAGCTACAGGAGGAGGCAGGGCAGCAAGCTATGAGGGGGGTAGGGGGTAGTGGGAAGGGGGGCCGGGGGAGCTACAGGAGGGCGGGGCAGTGGGCGGAGAGCTACTGGAGGGCAGCAGCAAGCTACTGGCAAGCTACTAGTGCACAGATTCATGCGCAGGGCTACTAGTAATCTATATATATAAAAGCCTAAGTGACCATTCAACCAGTAGCCATGATGCGCATTGACCACCAGGGGGCAGACGCTTAACCCACAGGCATGGAAACATGGAACAGACTGATGAATATCAGAGGGAAGGGTGAAAGGGAGGGTAGGAAGAAATTAACCAAAGATCTTATATACATACTAGAGGCCCAGTTAGCCTGGCCTATGGGGATGGGGCCGAAATTAGCAGTCCGATATCCCCTGAGGGGTCCCAAATTGTGAGAAGGTGCAGGCCAGGCCAAGGGACCCCACCGGTGCACTGGGCCTCTAGTAATAATAATAATAATAATAATAATAATAATAATAATTGACATTTCTACTTTACAAAATTATCAATGGACAAGCACTTTGCAAATTTTAAAGTTCAATGTGAATAAAATAAATTATTATGGCCTTTGCCTGTACTGTAGGTTTGGCATCTCATAATATTATCTGTTATTTAGCTTTTTTATGTGTTTTCTTTCTGAGTATCTTCTCTGGTAATTCTTTCTAGCAATCCCCCCGCCCCCCCCACCACCACCGAATTTGGAGCAAGGAAAGGTTTATTGATCAAGAAGGCCTAGTTCGAGAACATGAGAGAACTAATTCTCCAATCCATTTTATTTATTTATTTATTTACTTACTTGCTTACTTATTTACTTATTTATGTAAAATATATTTTTATTGATTTCAGAGAGGAAGGGAGAGGGAGAGAGAGATAAAAACATCAATGGTGAGAGAGAATCATTGATCAGTTGCCTCCTGCATGCCCCCATCTTCCCTGACCGGGACTTGAACTGCCACCTCTTGGTTCATAGGTCAATGGTCAACCACTGACCCACACCAGCCAGGCTCCAATCCATTTTAAGACAACTCAAAATGCAGGTGTCCTTTAGCAGTTTTGTGCAAGTTTGTTTCAGAGCCTGTTGCCCCCCAACCCCCACACTTGCCCCAAGCCCAGTGTTGGCACAAAACAGCTGACTGATTGGACTTGCCTGGGCTCAGTTTGTGCAAGGAGGGATTGGGAGCGCGGAGCTGATTCTCAGGTAGGTATGGGAGGAAGGAAGGAAAGCAGAACAAGGATTGGAAGATAAGAAATCTGAGGCTCAGAGAGCTGAATAATTTCCCCAAGTTCAGAGAGCTGGTGGGTCGTGTAGCCAGGCCTCAAACTGCCCGACTCGAATGCCCCGTTGGCTCCATTGACACAGAAATAAGTAGGTAAACACTATGCATTCATCTCATTCTGGGCTTCAAGCCCTGGCAGCAGCCCAGAGGGGAGCCCTTACCTTCACATTCCAGCTGGGGACTGGGTTGTCCTTGCTGTCATAGCAACAGTCCTGCTTCAGGCACTGGCAGGCCCTCTGAGCCACTATGTCCCATCTGCACCCTTCCGCCACATTGTAGGTGGGGTCCGCTGGATCCAGGATGATGGGCCTGCAACACAGGGAGCGGGTGCCAGGCTCTTTCTGGTTTGAAGGCCTGGCCAGAGAGAGCCTTCTCAGACATCACCTCCTCAGGCCTGAGCATCTGTGTGTCCGGAGCCCGCGCCCTCAGTCCACGAGGGCCCAGAGACACTGCTGGACAGTAACAGGATAGAGACCGTTAGATTTCCAAGAATTCCTCTCGGGGAGAATTCGCTAGTTGTCTGTAAGAAATTTTGCCCTGTGGGCATGGCTCAATGGTTGAGTGTCGCCCTATGAACTATGAGATCACAGTTTGATTCCCGGTTGGGGCACGTGCCTGGGTTGCGGGCTTGATCCCCAGTAGCGGGTGTGCGGGAGGTAGCCCATCAATGATTCTCTCTCATTACTGATGTTTCTATCTCTCTCTCCCTCTCCCTTCCTCTCTGAAATCAATACAAATATTTTTTAAAGAAATTTTGATGATGATGATGATGTGGGGGGGGGGGGGGGGGGGAGATGCCAAAGGCATGGTAAAGCAATATCAGATGCCCACTCAAGTAGGTGGGCCTCTTAAGTTCAAAGGCTGTGTTTTGCTGACAGGCTACATAAGTTGGAGGCTAGAGCTGCTGAATCATTTTAAATAATAACTCCCCCTCCCCCAATTACTGATATTTGAGGTACTGGGCCAAACCCTATGTGAATTTCCCTCTTTTAATCCTTACAATTCCATAGGTGGAGACTAGTATTATTGTTGTTGTTCTCCCCATTTTACAGATGAGGAAACCGAGGCACATAGACCTCCCTCAGTTCTCACAACCAGCAGGTGGGATTCCTCCTCAAAAGGGGAGAGGCTGGGTTGCCTCTAAGTGTCTCTCCTCTGCATAAATGCTGGATGAATATTTTAAGGAATACAAGCTTGAAGGGGCTTAGGGTTAGGGTTAGTTTCCTTGGATTGCTCACACGACAACATGTATTGGATGTCACGTCCATGATAAGAGCCGGCCTTGTTCACGGGGCTTTCGACTTAGGAGGAAGCCGTGACTTTTTGTGACAGAATGTGACAGCAGGCTATTGGAGTGAACGGAACATTTTAGGCTCCAAGCTTGTTACTCCCAACATCCCTGGCTCCCTGAAATCATCCTGTAGAAGCCAGGCTGCCTGATGGGGTGGGGTCACCTGACCCAAAGTGACCCATCTGGGGACTCGATATACACGGCTGATGCCTAGTGATCAGACTGGCTCTCTCTGGAGTTTGGACCAAGGATGATGGAGGTCCCTCAGTAAGTAAGCAGAAGCAGGGCAGGTGTAGGAGAGAAGCAGAGGCAGAGAGGAAAGAGAGTGGGCAGTGAGGCAGTGTGTCAGGGAGAGAGGGATCCAAAGGTTTGTCAGGTCCTGATGGTTTCCAACCTCAATTTTCTGGGCATCCTTATAATCAATCCTCTTTTGTTAAGGAGACCAGACTTGTCTTCCTTGTTTAAAAAAAAGACCCATCACTCACATAAAAGAGCAATAAACATTCTTGTGATATTGCTTGCACTGACTTAGACCTTCTAATACAAAGAATTGTCTCAGGCTGGGTTCTCCCAGCAGCAGATTCCCAAGATAAGGATTTGAGTGCAAGAGTTTATTCAGGAGGAGATCCAGGAATCACCGATGAGGGAGTGGGAAAGGGAGAAGGGAAGGAAGGGTGTCCATAAGGGGTGTGTATTGAGGTGATTGCTGCAGTGGCGGCTGGAAGTTAGTCTCACGGGAGGGACGTTGGGATTAATCGTGTAGCAGGCGTGACCCAGAGCGAGTCCTTCCATCTGAGATGGGAGGGAGCTGGGGTATTTATCCACCAACTGCCACCAGGTAAGGGACGCAGGTGCTGCTGTTGAGGGCTGAGCCAGCTTTCATGAAAACAGTAAAAGCCCAAGGGATGCGATGGGCCCCAGCAGCACGTGCTACGATAGCGACCATTCATCTGGCACCCACCACGGAGGCCCTTCGCGGGTATTTCCTCCAACCCTCACAACAGTCCTGCACTGGTGGTGCCGGCTGCTCCTGTTTCATGGAGAAGGAACTGAGGTAGAGCTGGGATTAAACGTGGGTCTCATGATTCTTTCCACTTTCTCATGCTCTCTCTAAAAAACACTGAAATGCTCTTCTGAGGGCCAGCGGGCTAAGGTAGGAGGGAGCGATGGCTTGAGGGCCAAGGGAAAGGCATCTAGCTGCTAAGGCCCCCGGCGATTTGGGAAGGTGGCCAGCTTGAGATTTCAAAGGCCAGTTCAAGATTTCCTGGCAGCCTTGCTACTTAATAAAGCCCCCTCCCCAAAAACGAGACACTCCATAGCACCCTCCCTGTTCTCTTTCTTCTCTCTCGGACATGTGTGTGGGAGCAGGGGCCCAGTACCTCTCTCTCTGGAGCTGTTTTCTGACAACGTCCTCAATGATGGGGTTCTGGAACGTGTAGTACTTGGTCCAGTAGATACAAAGGGACTCATACTCCTGGAGGAGTTCCATCACCGTGGTGAGGCCTTCGTCCAACCGGAAGCTCTCATTCTCCTGTGTACCCATTTCCCAGGCGTAGATGGTCAGTAGCTCCAGGGCGTAGAGAGGGGGCAGCATGGCCCTGGGGCACCGGGCTCTCACATACTGTGGGGAGAGATGGGAAGAGAGAGCGAGACCCTAAGATCCTGTGTCAGGATGGCACGGGACCAGAAACTGGAAAATCCAAGTCCTTCTAACAGACACTGTTTCTGTGAATGCTGATCCTGACTAATGTGCAGCTTGTAGATGAACAGCATGTTTGTATTCGAATCCTAGGAACCAACTTCAGAAGATCAGACTCCGACCTTCAGCCGCCCCAGTCCTGGGAGATGTGCTGACCTTGTGACATAGAACCAAGATGAGGAAGACCAGGGTGGCGCACAGCAGACCCTCACTTGACCAGTTCCAAGGCCCTCATGGGCAGGGACTGTGCGGGCCTGCGTGTGGAGAAGCGGTCAAACTCCTCCCCTGGCCTCTTTGTTCTGCTCTTGCTCTCCCTCCTTGTGAAATCCTCTGCCTGCACTGAGAAGGAGAGATGGGCTTTGCCACAGAGTCCCCGTCTTCGCAGGTGTCTGGCACTTGAATTAGCTTCTTTCCTCAAGAGTTTGGGTTTTCAGGGCAGCAGGCAGCTGAACTTTGGTTCCGGTTACAGTCTCAGCTCTGCCATCTACTGGCTGTGTAATCTTTTTACCTTTTTAAAAATTTATTGATTTTAGAAAGAGGAAGAGATGAGAGAGAGAGAGAGAGAGAGAGAGAGAGAGAGAGAGAGAGAGAGAGAAACCGATTTGTCCCATTTATGCATTCATTGTTTGGCTCTTGTATGTGCGCTGACCCGGGATTGAACCCACAGCTTTGGTGTATGAGCATATGCTCTAACCAGCTGAGCTCCCTGGCTAGGGTCTGGCTGTGTAATCTTAGCCAAGTCAGTTTCCCTCTCTGGCCCTAAATGGTTTCCCCATTTTAGATTCAAGGGGCTGGATTAGTCCAGTGGTTCCAAATTGTGCTTGACATAATTCCTGGAATAGAGTTATGAAGAGGTGTCTCAAGGAGTGAGCAGGATCCTAATCCAAGCAGCTTCGTTTTAATCCAACTTAATTAAATTGGGCTTTAGACAGGTTTTCTTTAAAGAAAACTCTTCTATTTTAAATATATTTTGTATTGATTTCAGAGAGGAAGGGAGAGGGAGAGAGAGACAGAAACATCAATGATGAGAAAATCATTGATTGGTTGCCTCCTGCACGCCTCATACTATGGATCGAGCCCACAACCCGGGCATGTGCCCTGACAGGGAATTGAACTGTGACCTCTTGGTTCATAGGTCGGTGCTCAACCACTGAGCCATGCCGACCGGGCCTCTGTTGCTATTTTTGATTCTGGATTAAGTCTGAGTTTTGGCCACATCTGATTCTGGTTCTTGCTCTTATTTGCAGAGGCCACTTAATTTGTGCTGGTGACAACAGTCCATGAATTTGGTGGTCGTTATTGGGAGACGGATAACAGGAATTTATCTTTGGGGGGCCAGTCAATGGGAATTTGATTGTATTTTGTATTTTTCGTTCTTTCTTTTCCATCTGTGTGTCTTGAGAATTCTGATATCTCCTGGGAGCCTCACTATTGTTGTCTTGCATGTCATTATGAATTTAAATCACTCAAACATTCGTCTGCATATGTGACTCCCAGAAAATAACCTGTAAGATTAGGAGCTCACTAATGCATAGATTTTATGCTGTTAATTTTGACCTATAATTAAAGCAGTAAAACCAAAGCCATTAGTTCTTTTCGTCTTTATGTTTATAAATGAAAAACAATGATCTAATTACAATATAATGTATCTGTGGGAAAGTCCCTTTCTCCCCACTCCACTATGGGAAATTTATGGAGTGTGAATAGGAATAAATTCATGGGTAAAGGCTCATATCCTTACCAAATGGGACAGAGTCAGAATTTCACTATACTCTTTTATTCCAGAAATATATGAGTTCATAAAAGCAGTTGCTTAGCCAAGGTAAGAAAAAAAAAAGAGAGTGAGAGAGAATTAATTACCCTGGTTAATATTCTATATTTGATGGATATGTAAGAAAATAACTTTTTCTTCTTAATATATCTCATATCCTCACGAAAAGACGATAGACTTCTGCAAACTAAGATTAAATATTCTTTGAATGATATATTATCCCAACTGAAACCTCAGAATTAAAAAAATTCCATAAAAATTCCTGCTATTGGTTATAAACTAACAAATCCTCAGAAAAAAAAAAACCACAAAGAATTATTTACAAAGTGACTTTGAGTTCCTATTTTCATGACTATGTAGTATTTACATAATATAAATATGTAAATACACTATGTGGTATTTACATAAGCTCAATAAAAATTTGTCTTTCTTCCTACCAGGATAGAATTAGAGAAAACAATTTATCAATAAATCAATAATAATATATCAAATTTGTAAATAAATTTGTGTTTATGCCAGAACTCTAATCCAATTAAGTGTGATAATCAATCCCACTATTACAAATCAAGGACAAGATAAGATAGACCAAAAAGACAAATATCATATGATTCCACTTATATAAGGAAGCTAGAATAGAAAAATTCATAGAGATAGGAAGTAGAATGGCAGTTCTCGGGGGTTGGGGGAGGGTAGCATGGGGAGTTAGTGTTTAATGGGTACAGTTTCTGTTTGGGGGGATGAAAAAGTTCTGGAAATAGATAGTTGTGTTTATACAACATTGTGAATGTAATTGCCACTGAATTGTACACTTAAAATAGCAAAAAATCCCCCCAAATAAACAAAAAACTTAAGTCAAAAGCTCAACTAGTCCTGGCTGGTGTGGCTACTTGGTTGGGTGTCTTCCCATGCACCGAGAGGTTGCAGGTTTGATTCCCCGATAGGGCACGTGCCTGGGTTTCAGGCTCGATCCCAGGCAGGGGGCATGCCAGAGGCAGCCGAGATGGGCGTTTCACTCTCCCATCGATGTTTCTCCCTCTCTCTTCCTCTCTCTTCCACTCTCTCTAAAAAAATCAATAATAAATAAATAAATAATAAAATACACCTGGGAAAAGTGAGTGACCCCACCCTAACCGCCTTATGGATAATGAGTGCTTGCTACCCTGTTAGCTCATGATCTGGGCTGAAGGGCAGCCCCACCCCTTTGGCTCACCTCACCCTCTTGCTTCTGGGATCTGTAGGTAATAAATCCTGTGACTGCTGCCGTTGCGTAGGTATATTGAAAGGGCAGCTTCAACCAACATGACCCTGAGGGTTTCACTTCCCCAGGTGGGAGCTCAGATATTGAAGGAACGACCCGCTGACCCCTCATTCACAGGTCCTACTTTGCATATTCATAATTTCAACACGCCAGTTCCGGCTTCTCAACACAGTTCTTTGGTCCTTGACCCCAGTCCATGAACCGATGTGAACATTGAAGTACTACTGAGTCATAAAAGCTAATGCTGACACCAGGGACTTTACCAAACTTCCAGATAGGAACTGTGAACCCCTTAGCATCATGGGACTCTCGTTTAAATACAAGCTCTTTATGTCCTTATGTATCCATCAACATCTTGTAACACTGAGGTGGGTAAAACTTGTCAAATAAAAGAAAACATCAAAGTAATAGTACTGAATCAAAAAACAGTTTCATAAAACCGTATGTGGCCGAATCCTTGACTTAGGGGCAGAGGCTTGAACAACAGGAAGGACTATCCAAGTCAAGCTGAACCTTATCCCTCGGACAGACGTTACACATAAACATGCATGTCATATTCAGGAAGAAAGCACTTTGCAACAACAAAGCAAACACACCATTCCATTGAGCTCTAGGTTCTCCAAGCCACAAACCTTAGATCAGCTCCTCCAAGTGAATGTCTTACCAGCAAAAACAATTTTATTCTTGGCTTTGGCAATGCTAATGTCTAAAGATACTTCACAACCCTGGTTGATATCATAATCACATAAGAAAACTGCTGGTTTCCCACCATAAACAGACTAACTGTAAACTCACTGACCTTGGTAATGTTCTGTTTTTTTATCTTTCAATACATTTATTCTTTTTAAAAATGTTTTTAAATTGACTTTTAGAGAGACAGAAAGGGAGAGTGAAAGAGAAAAAAACATCGACGTGACTGGGAATCGAACTGACAACCTTTCCTTGCACGGGACTAAGCCCAACCAACCAAGCCACACCAGCCAGGGCAATACATTTATTTTTTTTAAAACTGAGTCCTTCTGAAATCTGACTCTCTTACCAATTTTTTAAAATTAGAGAGTGTCTTTTTATTTTTCTATTTTTTTTGTTTGTTTCTGAGCCCTTCTTTCATAAGTTTAGATGACTATTCATCTGGATTTTTGTGTGTACATAAACCTTACATAATTTTTTAAAACTACAAGTTAAGTAAAACAGAATATAAACTTCATTCTGAATAATCTCTCCGGGAATAAATATATACATCCTGACATATCTTAAAGAGATATACAATTTCCTTTAATAATCTTTCTTTTTTTTCAAGTGCAGTTGACATTCACTATTACATTAGTTTCAGGTGTCATATGGATATTTTGAGAGCTTGTTTGGAGGTTCTAGCAGGGGAGCGCAGCTACTCGTATACCCTTGACCGAAGACCGGTCCTCTCCTCTGGGGGGAAGGTCGTCCTCTTCGACCGAGCGCGCAGCTTCGGGAGGGACGCACATGGATCGGTGAGGGAGGAGGGACACCCGCCTAGCCAGCCAGATCAGCCGAATCAACCCTGGCGATCAATGGGGTGACAGATGTCGCAGCCAGATCGCCCTCACATCCGATATTTTGAAATATACATGATACCATGCAGACATCGCATGTGAAATCTAAAAGGCAACTGCTATGAATATGTTCACTCAGTAATAATCATGATCCCAGGAACTCTGCCATTGGAGGGGAATTGGTGTGGGCGGAATGCGATGAATCTTTCCTCTTGTTAGCTGTCCTTAATGGTCAGAGATTAACGTGCAGACATCCCATTGCAATTGACATTAGCAGTACTAGACTGTGTAACTGCAGCATCACAAGTACTTGCTTACTGAAATTCTGTAACTTCCTTATTTTTCTCCTCCCTCCAGTTTTTCTTTCTCTTCCCCCTCCCCTCCTCCTCTTTCTCTAGCTTCTTATTTATTTTTATTGATTTCAGAGAGGAAGGGAGAGGGAGAGAGAGAGAAACATCAATGATGAGAGAGAATCATGGATCTGCTGCCTCCTGCACGCCCCCTGCTGGGGCTCGAGCCCCCGGGCAATCCAACCGTGACCTTCTGGCTCAACCACTGAGCCGCTCTCTAGCTTCCTCTTTGTTCCACTTTACACTTCAAAAGACTAGCATGCGCTCCCTCGCCACCTGCATTTCTCCTGGGGGCAGGTTCCTGAGCTGTCAGTCTGGCCTCTGCTCCTCTTCGCCTCTCCTCCAGCTCCCCGCCCCGTCCCGCAGCCTCACCTGCAGGAACCAGTGTTTCACCAGCCGCAGGAGGCTCTTCAGCTTGGTCGGCCGATGTTTCACGAAGTCTCTCTGCAGCTCGCAGAAGGAGGGCGAGAGATGTCCGGGGTGCCGGCAGGCTTTGGTCAGAGTCTCGTAGACCTCGGGGGGCGGCGGCGCGTGGGGAGCGGAAGGCCCTGGGCCAGGAGCCAAGGGGGCGGGGGATTAGGAGCCCGGGGCTGCCGGCGGCCTGTGCGGCGGAGCCTGCCGACTCACCGGGTGTCTCCAGGGAAACCTGAGACCATGGAGACAGACTGCCCTCCTGCAGCCACACGCGCGCTTTCTCACTCTCGGCCATCCGAGGCCTGGGGTCCTCCCTTGCCGTGCTCAGCGCTTTTCCCTAAATGTCTGTTTTGGATCTCCCTCTCTCCCAGATTCCTCTGGACCCCCCAACACCGCCGGGACACCCAGTTCCAGGTAAGAAAGCTGGCCCCTGCCGAAACCGGCGTGGCTCAGTGGATAGAGCCTCGGCCTGCGGACTCAAGGGTCCCGGGTTCGATTCCGGTCAAGGGCACGTGCCTTGGTTGCGGGCACATCCCCAGTGGGGGGTGTGGAGGAGGCAGCTGATCGATGTTTCTGACTCTCTGTCCCTCTCCCTTTCTCTCTGTGAAAAATCAATAAAATATATATTTTTTTTTTAAAAAAAAAGAAAGCTGGGCCCTGAGAGCACCTGTGCTGAGGGGTGGCTGCTGGGCGGGGGAGCCTCGGGAACGCCCCGCAGCTGCTCTGTGCGGACTTGCAAGGCGCCTTCCCTCCCCGCCCCGCCCCCATTCCCTAGCAGGTTCCGGTGCCCCCACCCCCCGCAAAGCCTGCCCAGGTCACCTCGGAAAGTGCGAAGACCTGAGGTTCCTCTCCCAGCCCCGTCCCCTCGTGGGCCTTGCTTCCTTTTGCAATCATATATTTATCTGCGCGATCCTCTGAGAAACGGGGTTCCCGGGTTGAGCCACGTGACAGGCCGCGCATGGTGGTGGAAGGGACAAGGGGGCCACGAATGCGGAGGCAGGGGCCGGCCTGGGGAGGGCGCGCGCGGGAGCCGGCGGGCTTCCCCTCGCTTACCCAGGGCCCTGTAGGCGGGCACGATGGTGACGGTGACCGGCTCCTCGGTCCACCTGGTCTGGATGGTGAAGGCGAGAGCATCCGGGACGCCCTGGGACACCCCCAGGACCTCGAGCCCGAGGGCCAGCAGGTCCCGGCACGTCCACAGCGTCCTCCGCAGGAGCCTCAGCGCGGCCTGGTGGAGCCGGGCCGCCTCCTGGAAGCTGCGGAAGCAGCTCAGAAACGCCACGAGCTGCACCTCGGCGCTGCCCCGGAGCGCCGTGCCGTTCCCGAAGGAGCCCACCTGCGGGGCACAGGGCGTCACCGGGGCTCTCACAGCGCAGGGGCCCCACGGCCCTGACGGGTGGGACCCATCCCCCACCCCCCTCTTTACAGGCGAGAAAGCGGGTGCGCGGGGAGCAGCCCCCTGCCCAGGGTCGCAGGTGCGCAGCCGCCGCCGGAGCCCGGGCTCCCGGTTCCCCCCTGCTCGCTCTGAGCCTGTGCTCACCTGCAGCCTGTCTGTTCCCCGGGACCATGCTCACCTGCAGCCTGTCTGTTCCCCGGGACCATGCTCACCTGCAGCCTGTCTGTTCCCCGGGACCATGAATGCCCTCCACAGGGAGGCTGGGCAGGGCAGCGGGAGGTCTGAGCGGTTTATGACATTGGGGGGCGGGGGCGGGCAGGACTGCCTGGCGGATAAGAGCCTGGGCTGTGCAGTGGGGCAGCCTGACCTGGACCTGACTCCTGCCTTGCTTCTCCAGCTATGTGATCATTCGGAACCCTACAAATCACCCCTCTCTCTCCTCTCTCTCTCTCCTCCCTGAAATGAGAGAGATGATGGCACAGGAGTCACTGGGTACTAGGAGGTCAGCACAGGAGGGAGTGTTGCAGGCCTGCCCGGCTGGGAAGCCAGCAGTCAGCAGTGTAGCCTCTGCCCCTGGCTGTCTGCTGCCTGGGATTCAGTCTCCCCATGTGGACGGAGGGAGCCTGAGTGGGATGATTTTGAGGGGTCTTTCTGCTGTTCTGGGGTGCTCTCCAGCCCCTGTTGCCTTTGGTACACAGAAGCCCCCCAACTCTCTGGCCTACCTTCTCTCTCTCTCTCTCTCTCTCTCTTTTCTCTCTCTGTCGGGAGGTAGGATTGCTGAGCATGAACAGGCCTCAGATCAGCCTCCTCTCCTGGTGGGGGAACTGCTGCAGCTCGTGGGGTGAGCACTGGCTGGGTCTGGTACCCCTGAAAGCCCTTCGTGCAGACAAGACCTTTGCATACTCACGCCCAGTGACTGAGGTGGGTACTAGTAAAATTATCTCTGAAGTACAGATGAGGAAACTGAGGCAGTGGGGGTAAAGCTACTTGCCCTGGCTTCTAGCCAGTAGTCATGGTCACAGTCAGTTATAGAGTCAGCCTGTCCAGCGTAGCTCAGTGGTTGAGCATTGACCTATGAACCAGGAGGTCACGATTCAATTCCCGGTGAGGGCACATGCTAGGGTTGTGGGCTTGATCCCCAGTGTGGGGCATGCGGGAGGCAGCCAATCAATAGTTCTCTCATCATTGATGTTTCTATCTCTCTCTCCCTCTCCCTCTCCCTTCCTCTCTGAAATCAATAAAAATATTAAAATGAATAAATAAGTCACATGACCTCAAGCTTCAGATGCTGGGGATGGGTACAAAGAAGAGATGGGGCCTGAGGCTGCTAACTCCTTCCTGGAGGTGGCCTCCCCTGGAGGCAGGACTAGGTCACTGGGCTGGAAACCAGAATTTGGGGCGGGGTGGGGGGATGACACCTTAATTCTAGTCTTGCCTGCCACCAGCTTCCTGTGTGATCTTGGGACATCTCTCACCCGCTCTGTGCCTCGGTTTCCTTAATGTTTAAATGAGGGACTGAGACTGCCGGATGCTCCATGGCCTTTCTAGTTTTGACCCTCTTGAATCTGGAGCCTTGAGAGGACAGGAGGTGACATGAATCAGCTGGGGGATCTCACCGGGCACCCTGGAGCCCTGGCTGTGGAGTTAGAGAGACCCTGGTTCAAATCCCAGCTGTACCACCAGCTATGTGACCTGGGGCAAATCACCTCACCTTTCTGTGCCTTCATGGAAAAAAACACAACTTTTTATTATAAAAAAATGTAAAACATAGAGCCCTAGCCGGTTTGTCTCAGTGGATAGAGGGTCAGCCTGTGAACTAAAGGGTCCCGGGCTCGATTCCGGTCAAGGGCACATGCTCAGGTTGCAGGCTCGATCCCCAGTGTGGGGCGCGCAGGAGGCGGCTGGTCAATAATTCTCTCTCATCATTGATGTTTCTACCTCTTTCCTCCTCTCTTTTCCTCTCTGAAATCAATAAATTATATATATATATATATTTTTAAAAGTAAAACATAGAGAATAAAGTGAACTCGTATATCCAGTCAGATTCAACAAGTCTTAACTTCTCGCCGCATTTGCTTCATCTAACCCACGTTAAAGTAAATTATAGACACCAAGAAATTCTGTCCCTAAATAAGTTAGCATTTGTGTACAATGTAAGAGAACATATCTCCCTTAACCACAGAAGTATCACACCTAACAAAACCAACAATGATTCACTTATATTACTTAATATCAAGGTCATACTAAGATTTCCTCAGCCCTGTTAGCTCAGGTGGTTAGAGAGTCTTCCCAATATGCCATGGTTGCTGGTTCGATCTCAGGTCAGGGCACATACAAGAATCAACCAATGAAGGCATAAATAAGTGGAACAAGAAACCTCTCTCTCTCTCTCTCTCTCTCTCTTTTCATTTTTTTTCTCTCTCTCTTATTTCATCTCCCTCTAAAATTAAAAAAAATTCCCCAGTTGTTTCTAAACTATATTTTACGGATGATCTACTCACACCAGGAGCCAGTCAAAGACTTTGCTTTGCATTTGGTTGCTATGAATCTCAAGTCTCTGAGCCTCCATTTTGCTCGTCTGAGAAAAGGGAAGAGAACAGTACCTACCTCACACGGTGCCAGCATAGAGATCATACCTGTTAAGGGGTTATGCTGGTGCACCCCAAAAAGTGAACTGTTACTAGCTTCCTTGCCAGGTTGTTCTGCTCAAGGCAGAGTGGGGTGGGGTGCAGGCAGCTAAGTGGGGCGCCCTGAGACGTCAGCAGCTTGGGGTAGGGATAAGGAGGCGGAGGTCCCCAGCGCCTCAGGGATAAGGACCCTCACGCTGGGTGTGCCCAGCCCTGGCCTGGGCTGGAGAAGCCCAGTCTCACCTTCACCAGCTTCAGCACCCGCACCTCCTGGTCCGGCCCACACTCTCCCTCGAGGGGCTCTTCCCTCAGGAACTGCTCCACCGTCTTCACCGCCTCCAGCACCTCCTCCTTCCACTCCCGGCTGGGCTGCAGCCCCTGCGCCAGGAAGGAGTCCAGCCTGGAGGCCGGGGTGCTGTACAGCTCCGCGGACAGTGCCATCGCTGGGTGACAGCACCCCTGCCAGGCAGATATGTAGTCACACGCCCAGCTCCTTGCATGCACGCCCTTTTTTTTTTTTTTTTTTTTAAGGGAGCTCCTCCT
This sequence comes from Ia io, assembly GCA_025583905.1. Classification (NCBI taxonomy): domain Eukaryota; kingdom Metazoa; phylum Chordata; class Mammalia; order Chiroptera; family Vespertilionidae; genus Ia; species Ia io. The sequence continues at coordinate 25,876,908 of JAJQQW010000023.1, forward strand.
CCGTTACCCTCTAGCACCCTGCTGGGATAACAGACCATCGCGGAGAGGAAGCCAGGAGTGAGGGGGCTGGTCTGGGGCTCCCTTCTTGGGGACCCCTGGCTGTGGCAGAGGCCCAGAGGGACACAGCTGAGGTTGGGAGGAATGGGGCCACCTTAACAGGCTTGGCTTCTGGCCCAACTTTCTGCTATTGGTTTCGATTCTCAACTTTTTGAGTTTCCTTTTAATGATGTTTGGAAAGTGAAATTGGCTTGAGTTGGTCCTTAGAGGAGGCAACTCTCCCAGTAGGGTCCGAGTTGGATGGTATCTGCCAACCTTGTCATGAGGTTCAGGCAGAGAAGGGGTTTGTTCATGGTGGGGATGAGCAGTAGGGACTCAAGTCAGGTGGAACAGACTTTATTTATATGTTTTAGTTTGAATATTTTTTATTTTTTCAGTTACAGTTTATGTTCAATATTACTTTGTATTAGTTTCAGGTGTGCAGCTAGCGGTTAGACAACCATACACTTGACAAAGCGTCCCTGTATTTCCAGCCCCCGTGGCACCGTGCGGAGTCATCACAACACTACTGACTGTGTTCCCTGTGCCGGACTCACGTCCCTGGGGCTGCTTTGTAACTGCCAGTCTGCACTTTTCTATCCCTCCACTCCTCCCTTCTGGCAGCCATCAGTCTACTCTCTGTATCGATGAGTCTTTTTCTCTTTTGTTTGTTTGTTTACATTGTTCTTTGAATTCCACATATAAATGAAATCATATGGTATTTGTCTTTCTCTGACTTAGTTCACTTAGCATAATACCCTCTAGGTATAATACCGTCCATGCAGTCACATAAAATGGCTGAGTAATATTCCATTGTACATATGCACCACAGCTTTAAAAACATCCACTCCTCTGTGGATGGCCGCCTGAGCTGCTTCCACAGCTTGGCTACTGTAAACAACACTGCAATTAACGTAAGTATGCATACATTCTTTCAAATAAGTGTTTTGAGTTTCTTCAGATATATTCCAAGAAGTGAAATCACTGGGTCATAAAGCAGTTCCATTTTAACTTTTTGAGGAAACTCCATACTGTTCTCCACAGTGGCTGCACCAGTCTGCATTCCCACCAGCAGTGCACGAGGGTTTCCTTTTCTCCGCATCCTCGCCAACACTTGTCATTTGTTGATTTATTGATGGTAGCCATTCTGACAGGTGTGAGGTGATATCTCATTGTGGTTTTCATTTGCATTTCTCAGATAATTAGTGTAACTGAGCATCTTTTCATAAGTCTATTGTCCATCTGTATGTCCTCTTTGGGAAAATGTCTAGTCAAGTCCTTTGCCCTTTATTTATTTATTTATGTATATAAGCGAACATTTATTGGGCAAATTATAGAGGTAGAAAAAGTAATTCCTAGAAGAAGTGGGCTCAGGAAACCAGTTATAGAGCTAAAGGAAGGGCCCTTGGAGCTTGGGGTGAAGGAGCTCATGGTAACATGCCTGGGCGGGGAGGGGAAGGGCACAGAAAGGCACGAGTGTGCTCCCAAGGCGAGACCTTTGCCCGTTTTTAAATTGGATAGTTTGTTTTTTTGGTGTTGAGTTGTATGAGTTCTTTATAAATTTTGAATATTAACCCCTTAACAGATGTATCATTGGCGAATATCTCCTATTAAGTGGATTGTCTTTTCATTTTGTTGATGGTTTCCTTTGCTATGCATTTTTTGTTTCCCTTGCCCAAGGAGATGTATCAGAAAAAAATATATTACTAAGAGAGATAGATGCCTGAGAGTTTACTGCCTGTTTTCCTTTAGGGGTTTTATGGTTTGAAGTCTTACATTTAAGTTTTCACCCCATTTTGAGTGTGTTCTTGTATACCGTGTAAGAAGGTGGTCAGGTTTCTGTTTGTATCTATCGGTCCAATTGTCCAGATAGATACTTTAGGGAATCTTTACGGTTCTTAGATACGGTGTCATGTCATCTGCCTGACAGAACAGACTTTAAATTCCGGTTAACTCTTTACAGACTCTCAACCCCTTTGACCCCGTGCCCGTGGGTTGTCATGCAAATTAAGCACGGGAATATTGATCAGAAAAAGCACTCACTAAACGCAAGTATTATTCATTTACTAATTATCTAATGGGTGTCTTCTAGGTGCCAGACATTGTGCTAAGAAGACAAAATAAGACTGGTTCCTGCCCCAAGAGGCACCCAGAGCAGTGGAGGAGACAAACTAGAGGCTGAGAGTGGCGTGTGCCAGGTAGAAAAAGGGCATGGAAACCTAGTGGGAAGCTGGCAGAAGAGTTTCTTCCGGGTCACCTATGGTGTCAGTGGGCACCTGACTGAGAAGAGTCTAAAAGACTGGGGATGTGGCCAGGAGGAAGAGGGCACAACACAGGTGAAGACAGAACAGTGTGAACTATCCAGGTGTGTGCCAAGGACTCAGATGTTAAATATGCCTTAGCATGGAGTGTTCAGAGGGGGAGACCTTAACCAAAGGCTTGGCCCGGCGCCAGTACTGATAACTTCGTCCGGGGAAGGTTTATGGCCTCTCTGGAATGGGAGTAGTCTTATTTTCCTTATTATTTAAGCAAGGCAGGCAGGAGGGCAGGAGTTTAATCTTGGAGTGCCATTCATTCATTCATTCATTCAACAAACATTTCTTTGAACATCTACTATGTGCCAGTCAGGAGTTGGGCATAAAGCAGTGAATGGGCAAAATTCCCTGCCTGCAGGGGGCTTACTTTTCAATGGTGAAGACAGACAAAAACAAGATAAATAAAATTATAGTAAATGAGATGGTGATAGGTGCTAAGCAGAAAAAAATAAAGCAGAGAAAGCGGTTAAGTGTTACTGTGTGTGTGTGTGTGTGTGTGTGTGTGTGTGTGTGTGTGTGTGTTTGTTCAGTCTTAAATAAGGTGGTTAGGGAAGGCCCTAAAAGGAGACATTTGACATTTGCACAAAGCCATGAATGAGGTGAAGAGTGAGCCATGTGTCAGAGGGAAGCGGATCCTTCAAGGCAGAAGAAACAGCAAATGCAGAGGGCCATGGCGACGGTGGGCCTGGTGGTTTTAAGGAATATCACTGTGACGGGAGGGAAATGATAGGGGGAAGCGGGTGGGAGGGGATAAGGTTTGAGTAGTAGAGGGTGTGTGTGTGTGGGGGGGGGGAGCTAAGGGTGTAGGACCTTGAAAACCACTAAGATTTTGACTTAAAAAAAATGTATTTCAGAGGGAAAGGGAGAGAGAAACATCAATGAAGAGAGCACTGATTCACCAACCAGCTGCCTCCTGCACAGGGGACCAAGCCCACATCCCGGGCATGTGCCCTTGACTGGGATCAAACCTGGGGGGTGGGTAGGGGTGAAGCATCTTATATAAAAACTGCTGTTTGAAATTTTAACCCTGCTATTTTGGCTTCTGTAAATGCTTGCTTGCTTAAATAATAAGGAAAATAAGACTACTCCCATTCCAGAGAGGCCATAAACCTTCCCGGGACGAAGTTATCAGTGCTGCCAGGCCAAGCCTTTGGTTGAGGTTTCAAAGCCCCAGCACACAGGGCTCTTTAAGAACTTGCAAAGGGGACCGGAAAAACCCTTACTTGGGAGACAAAGAGCTGGAAAAAGTATAAGTAGGGAAGCTTCCTCCATGTTTCTTTGCCCAGAATTTGAAAGGCATTTTTCTCGGGGGCATAATAAAGTGTGACTCCATTTCTCTAAGTGTTGCTTGGTTTTTCTGCAACGGGAGTGGGGCCCCTTTTAGGCCGCAGACGGACTCTCTATCCACTGAGCCAAACCAATAAGGGCACGACTTGAACTTCTACTCTGAGTGAAACGGGGAGCCACTGGGGAGTTTCCAACAGAGGCAGAACATGGTCTGACTTTCATTTTGGCCGGAGAACACTGCCTCCTGGGGGAAGATCGGAGTAAAAGCAGGGGGTGTGCGTGCAGGCAAAGAGGGGAGCAGGCGCTCAGTAAAGGAGCTACCGCAACAATCCAGACCGGAGACGTGGCAGCTTGGAGAAGGTTGGTAGGCGTGAAGGGAAGGAGAAGCAGGATTATTTTTTATTTGTTTTATCGTGGAAAATTAAAATAAAATAAAATGTAAAAAGCCCTGGCCGGTGTGGATCCGTCGGTTGGGCATCGGCTGCCGGTTCCCTTCCTGGCGGGGGACGGCTCAGTCGTTACCCTGGCAACGGCACGCGCCGCACCAGCGGAAGCGGTGACGGCAGGGGGTGCGCGAGTGGAGACAGAGGCGGGGCTTCCGGCGGAAGTGGGCTCTGCAGCTGCAAGCTCGGGAAGATGCTGCGCGCAGTGTGGTGGTGGCTGTGCCTCGGCCTGTGCGGCCTCCTCGTGGGGCGGGCGAGGGCCCCGAGCCCGGGGGAGCCGCTGGAGCCGCTGGAGCCGCTGGAGCAGAGCCGGCCGTACGCGGTGCTGCGGGGGCAGAACCTGGGTGAGCGGCCGCGGGCGGACCGGCGGCGGGGTCGGGCCTGCGCTTCCGCCTCCTGGGGCCCCGGGAGCCTGGCCCGCGCGGGGCGGACGGCGGGGATGTGTGAGGGTTGGGGGCGCAGGGGCGACCTCGCCGAAGGCCTGGGGAAGAGGGCCTGAGCTTGACCGCTCGGCGCCAGGCCTGGCGCACACCAGGCTCAGTATGGCGGGTCCGGGGACCTGGGTCTCCACCTGGGTCCCCTCCTCCCGGGCCGCGTGGGCCCAGGCTGGGCAGCAAGGCGCGTAGTAGTGTACGCCCCTCTCCCTCCTCTTCCCCGCTGGGGCCTACAGTCAGTCACAACGGTGGCTGACATCTGTTGCCCGTTTCCTGTAGGCCGCGTGTTGTGCTCAGCACTTGGTGTACGTGAGTTCATTTCAGCCTCACAGTAAGGGAGGGATAGTTTTCAGCCGTGTTTTACAGATAAGAAAAATGAAACAGCCGAAACCGGTTTGGCTCGGTGGATAGAGCGTCGGCCTGCGGACTGAGGGGTCCCAGGTTCGGTTCCGGTCGGGGGCGTGTGCCTTGGTTGCGGGCACATCCCCGGTGTCGATGTTTCTTTCTCATCGATGTTTCTAGCTCTCTATCCCTCTCCCTTTCTGTGAAAAATCAATAAAATATATGTTTTTTTAGAAGATGAAACTCAGATTTGCCCGAGGTTACACAGCTCGACAGTGGTGACGGCCGGGATTAGAACCTCGGCTTTGTGTGAGAGCGTCTCTTCCACAAACAGACGTCCGAGGGCCTCGGCTGTGGAAGGGCGGACCCTGGAGTTTAATGGCTGGCAAGCTTCAGAATAACTTCCTCTTGTTTGGCCACAGCCCTTCCTTCCACTGCGCCGCACTGGTACATCTGCACATCTACAAAGTTGCCACATAGTATCATTTCTGGATTATCTTGACATGAACTCATTGTCATGTATTTTTAAAAAAATACATTTTAACAATTCAAGAGGGTCAAAACTAGAAAGGCCATGGAGCATCCAGCAGTCTCAGTCAGTCCCTCATTTAAACATTAAGGAAACCGAGGCACAGAGAGGGTGAGAGATGTCCTAAGGTCACACAGGAAGCTGGTGGCAGGCAAGACTAGAATTAAGGTGTCATCCTCCCACCCCGCCCCAAATTCTGGTTTCCAGCCCAGTGACCTAGTCCTGCCTCCAGGAAGGAGTTAGCAGCCTCAGGCCCCATCTCTTCTTTGTACCCATCCCCAGCATCTGAAGCTTGAGGTCATGTGACTTATTCATTTTAATATTTTTATTGATTTCAGAGAGGAAGGGAGAGGGATCTAGAAACATCAATGATGAGAGAGAACCATTGATTGGCTGCCTCCTGCACTCCTCCTATTGGGGATGGCGCCTGAAACCCGGGCATGTGCCCTTGACCAGAATTGAATCTGGGACCAGGTTCAGTCCACAGTTCTATCCACTGAGCCAAACCATTAGGGCTCATTGTCATGTATTTCCCACTTACTGTGTTGTGTGCCTAGCTAGCTAGTACTATGCTAAGTGCTTTCCACACATTATCCTGCTTTATGCTTTAGAACAGGGCTTCTCAATCATGTTGGATTGGATCATTCATTGTTAGGATGGAGGAGTGGAGACATGCTGTCCTGCACACCGTGAGATGTTTAGCGGCATCCCCAGCCTTTACCCACTAGATGCCAGTAGCACACCCCTCTCCCAGTCCAGACAATCAGAATATCTCCAGACATACTTTTCAACACAAACGTACATTTGCTTGTTAAAAGTAACATCATTTTGAACTCCTCCCATAATTCTGAGAGTCACATAATCGTGAGTGCATGTGACTTCTGACAGGTTGCTGGTTACATTAATTTAAAGCCAGGCCCTTCTATCTAGTCCTGTACCACAGATCAACTTGAGTTACCAACTGCAGGTACCATTTCTTACCTGAGCACATTGTAAATTTTAGTTGTGAAATTTCCTTTCAAAAATATAGTAGGCTTATGAAGTTAGTAAATTGCTGCTTTGATCAGAAGGCCCTTCTCAAAACTCACATAGACTGAAATACTTTATTCTTTATTGAATTTCTAGTTTTTATAAATGGCTTTAAAAACATAGTTGGGCTCCCTGCTCTTATTCAGATCGTTACTCTTTGCCTCCAACCCTTTCTTTAAACTCAGAATAAAATCCATGTCTCCTTCTACATGGAATGGCTGCAGTCTTCCTCTCGAGCTTCATTTCCTGCCTTTCTCCCTTCACTGTTCCCACCTCTGCCACGCCTTCTTCCTATTCCTTCATTTGCTTTTTGGCTTGCTCTGGCCTCAGCGGCCTTCATTTGCTGATCTTGGGGCCTACAGTGATCTCCCTGCAAATCTTCATACGGCCAGGACCTTCCTTTCATTATAGTCTCAGCTCATGTGTCCCCACTCAGATGCGTTCCCCCCCCCCCCCCCCCCCCCCCCCGGTCACATTAGTTTCCTTCACTGCAGCTCTTCAGGCTGTGAAATGCTCTTGTTTACATTCTCTCCCCCCAACACATGGAGACTTCAAGAGAGAGGGTCAGTTCAAGGCTGTTTCCCCCCACCTGGCACAGTGCCTGGTACTGAATGGCATTCGGTCCATCGTTGCCAATGAATGATGACTTACAGAACCTGGAACCGCCATTAGGAGGTAACTTGTATTCCTTTTGCAGTGTTGATGGGAACCATTTTCAGCATCCTGCTGGTGACCATGATCCTTATGGCATTTTGTGTCTACAAACCCATTCGGCGTCGATGACAGCTGAGCAAGCGCTTCCAGGAGTATTTGGGAACAGAATAAGTTGTGTTGCACATGGGTCAGTGGAGAATTTCGAATCCGAACTTTCATGCTTGGAAATGACCTTTGGTCTGGACAGTTGGTAAATGCTGACTTAGAAAAAACATCTAGCAGTTTTTTTGTAACACTGTAATGCAAATAACTGGCCACTGAGTCTGCTTCTAGTATTTTTTATATGTGGCTACACTTGTTAAAAGTAAGACCTAAAGCTCAGCGTCAATTTCTGTGTAAAAATGGAGTGCTCATGGGAAAGGAAACACGGTAACCTTGCGAGTGATTGGAAAGACTAATCATTAATGTCTGAAAAGATAAAGACTTAACATGTAGACAGACATTCCCTACTTAAGCACCACTTGGTGACAATAGGTTAAGAATCACAAACGTTTGCAATTACCCTGAACTGGCCTAGAGTACTCTGGTTGCAAAGCAGTGTCCCCTGTGGGGAGCTTGGGCTGTCATTCCTCATGCAGCATCGGCTCTGCACTCAGATGCCCCCCCTGAAGTCAGGGTCACAGCAGGTAGGCTATGATCATGTGTACGCTTGGGCTGGCAGGCTCTGGGGTTGGACTGAAAATGTTTCTAGGTGACCCATCTGAAAAAGAACTACCTGCTCAAACGTGCGGATCTCCCTGGTACTGCACTGAAATCTTCCCAGCCCTTGGCCTGAAGCTTGTGGCAGCTTTTCAGATTTGGAATCTAAGAGACTTAGCAGGAACTTTTTTTTCGGCCCTGGGTGGGAAGGACTCCCTCACTGTACTAGGCAGACTAGCGAGTGGGTACGTGTTTACACAAATTTCAGCTTTGGAAATGCTGCTGCTTGTTTGCACTGTTGGTGAACTGGATTTCCCCCTATTGAAGTGATACTTTTGTACTTACAATGTGGTCATCCATTAGTATTTATTTTATTTTAAAGGTGCTAAGTTTAATTGTGTTGTTAAATTGAAATGTGTATCTTGTGCTCCTAATTTTTTCTTAAAACCCGCACTTAATGTGAAATAACTGATGTGGGATCCTGTAACTCTCTGACGTAAGGATTTTGTTTGTAACCTTAACAATGAGGCATTCAAATGTTAACTGTTGTGTGCTTTTCAGCAAATGTCAATTAAAATTAAAGTAAAATCTTACATCCGGTTTTACTCCTAATTATGTTCCAAGCATTTAAAATGCAGGTGTGTTTGAATCAAATCTTTTAAGGAAGCACTGTGAAGTGGAATTTTAAATTCATATGTGAAATAATACTATTTCCCCAAGGTAAGGCATCATTTCTGAAAACTGAGCCAGGATTAATCCCTCAGGCTGGCCAGGGGTCTGGAGACCTGGATTCTTGTCCTAGCGCCAGTCACAAACAACCTAACTTCCTCAGAGCCTCAGTTTCTCATCTTTGAAATGGTGACATACACACTTTTTCTTTAATATTGTATAGATGAAATGATTTGAAAACTAACTCAAATGAAGGTGGGATTACTAGTTACCTGTCCCATAGAAATCTGTTACTGGCTGGAAGGAGGTGTGGGTGGGATGCCAAGACTGGCATTGACAGGGTTAAGTCCCACCTCATCTGGAACACCACATTTTGATATGCTGCCAAAAAATTTATTGCCAGTTTTAGGATTTTATTTTTTTTTGTTAATCCTAACCTGAAAATATTTTTCCATTGATTTTTAGGGAGAGGAGGAGAGAAAGGGAAACATCGATGTGAGAGAAACACATCAATTGGTTGCCTCCTGCATAAGCCCTGACCAGGGCCCAGGCCGGGAGGAGCCTGCAACCAAGGTACATGCCCTTGACCTGGAATCAAACCGGGGACCCTTCGGTCCACAGGCCAACACTCTATCCTCTGAGCCAAACTGGCTAGGGCCACTTTTAAGATTTTAAAAGGAAACAGTAAGAACTTGCCAGCCTGCTGTTTGTTCAGTAATCACCAGCCAGGTAGTAGGGCCATGTTCATTTTCTGAAAAAACTTTGCAGTAGTTCACATACAAATCCAAAACCCATCCTCATTCCATGTTACCATCTGTGCAGGATGAAACGTCAAGCTAAAGTAAGAAAATCATATTTGTAGAAAGAGGCTTATTACAGAAAGACAAGGAAAGATAAAAACTTCAGGTCTGGGGGAGGGAGAGAATTATACTGAAAAGCTTTTTAGAGCAGAGACTGACCAGCTAGTACCTTCAGGTAGAATTCTTTTCCTGACCATTTTAGGGAGCACGGGGGACCCTAGACCTCATAAAGTGAACTGTACTCAGAATACCTACCGAGTACCGAAATGAACACATATAACTGACACCAATCATAAAAATGAGTTACTTTAGCAAACACTAATCTTAATTTTCTTTAAAGTTGAGATGAAGACGTGTGCAAGTGCTGCTTGAGATTAGGGGTTCTGGAGTCTTAGGAGAACTTTTTCTAGCTGGATCTGTTTTAGATCACACATGGGCCTAGTCGGGTTTTGAACTCCATCACTTACTGTGCTGCAGGCATTTGAAGTTGCCATAGTTCAGCTTGCCTTTGATGTCATCTGTGTTCAGCAGGAAACGGTTAGTTTTTAAATTAAATAATCCATAGGTATTGCATTTCTACCAGAACAGTTTTCTTCCTAGTGCCCCATCTGGCTATTTACTTCCCCAAAAGCAAAGCAGCACTTTCATTTTTCCAAGGCCTCATTTCTGAAACCATCTTTTACTAGTCATTGCCTTGTTTTAATACCAACATACTTGGTGTAGGATAAGTCTTAAAGCCCTAATTATCAACTGAACTTCTAAGAGCAGCCTCAAAAAGCACTTCAGCTTCAACCTGGCAGGTGTGCCTCTGTTGGAATGTCCTACCCTACACCGAAAGGTGGCGGGTTCGATTCTGGGTTAGGGCAAATACCCAGGTCTCAGGTTCGACCCCCCCATTTGGGGCATGTATGGGAGATGGCCGATGGATGTTTCTCTCTAAAGCAATGAAAAGCATGGCCTTTGGTGAAGATTAAAAAAAAAAAAGAAAAGAAAAAAAAGCCCTTCAACTTCAAAGGAGAGAGCTTCTTCAATCACCTTAGAGAGCTGATGCTGGCTTGGTTTTCCTTACTCCACAAGAGCCAGTCCATCTCCAGGCTAGAGGCCTACCTGCACATCCAGCTGCAGAGGCCTGAGAGCAGCCCCGACACTGGCTTGCTTCTAGTTTCCATTTGAGAAGAGCACTGGGCATGTGGACTATGATTGGTCAGGAAGGCGGGGAGGAGCATGTCACCTTGTAATATACAACTGAGCATTGGGAGGGCATTCTGATGTTCCAGTATCACGCAAAACGAAGTGTGGGTTCATTCAGTGGCTAGAAAAACAACCTGAGAAGAGAAAGACTCACAGGCTGTCTAGGATGCTGTGTGAGCACCCTCTAAGGAAGCAGTCTTTGCATTTTAAGAGTGAACACATAAATGAAAGACACTGCAGGCAGGTTGACGAAAAGCTCAGTCCCTTTTTAATTGACTTCCTGGGATAAAGTCAGAGACACTGGGATGCAGAACAATGGAATGCAAACATAAGAGATTACTTATGGTTCACCTTAGTGAGTAAACAGTGTCGCCCAACTGCAGCCATTCCCAAGATGTGTCCTCACTCAAGGTAAATATTCAGTAAACAAAATGCCAAGGTATGTATTTGAAACAAAGGTGATGCTGCATATACTGGCCTGGTGTGCAGAGAAGGAATTTTGGTCAGACCATGACAAAGACAGGTGGTTATATTGAATCAAAAGCACATTTCTTTGTGGCTAGGAACATTTTACTGGCAATGCTAACTGTATTACAGACTTTAACTGGAACGTAATTCATGTTTCTCTTCCCATCCCAAAAGAAGCCCAACACACAGGAAACTAATGTAAAACAGGAGGATATTATTTACCAGGTCATTTCAGTGCAGCTGTGAGCATGAATACACAGAGCAGGCCAGAGTGAGGGTACCCTCAGCTGTATGTTCTGTGATGGTTATTTACAGAAGGGTTAGACAAAATAGTTAACTACTAAAGGTATCCAAAAAAGGCCTGAGAAAATCTGGTTAAAATGTATAACCTTGTATTGCTACTGATGGGAATAGTTTTTATATCTTTTAAAAATAATAAAAAGATTCTGTTAAAAAATATATTTATCGAGAAAGATGTTGATTTGAACTCTAAAAAGCAATGTGGAATCATCACTTTCCCTTCTGAATATAGAGCCACTGAGTTCCATTTGTAGCTCCCTTTCTAATTCCACCCCTTCTCCTCTAGCGAGCCGAGGACATGCAGTGGGTGGGTCTTCCCGGACCTCCACATGGAAATCCTGCACGAGGGAAGTGTGGAACACACACACGTGTGGTTTGGTTCTATGCTGTCTGGTATTTTGGCCAGCCTGCCCACTGCAAGAACAAAGCTCAGTTCTAGCTGTTCCTTCAGGGCCAGGATTAGCTGCCTTGGATTTAGCCTGGAGGATCCTACTCTCAAAGGAACTGCCTTTACAAGTTCAAATCAGATCCCACAATGAATGAAGTGAGGTGGTTTGAAATTATTAGTAATTTTTAAGGCTAAGGCAACATCCATGGTCATTAGTGTATCTTAATTTGATGCAAATAGTTAACCCTAATCTAAAATAGATCCTGTACACATCTCCTCTTTAACTGTAGCTAGGGATGGAAAGAATGGAATAAGGTGGAGATGGAGGAGGAACAGTGATGGTGGCCTAGAAACCCTGTATAAAGGTAAAAATAAAAGAGTAGATCGGCACAGATTATCCATTTCTTTGGTGAACTGTAAAGTATCATAAATTTTCATAAACCACACTCTACAAAGGCTGCTGCTCTCATATATAAAAGCACCCTGACTCTGCAATAACTTGTTTTGTTATCACTCCTTGGTAAAAATGAACCTACAGATCTGCGGGGATTGGGTTTTTTTGTCTAAAGCTGGTAGTAAAAATGTGACTTGCAAGCCAACATAGCTCATGGAAAGTGACGATGCTCTCCTCCCCTTAGTCTGGAGATGTGGCCTGCCGGTCCCCAGCCCCTTCAGCGGGGAGTGTTGTGGATGGACCTGGGGGTCCCTGGTCCTGCACCTCTGCGTAAAGAAGGGAGCAGCTGCCGTCCGCTGTGCACATGCGAGGTGCAGTCAGTCCCTCAGCCCCAGGGCCCTGGTAATGTAGCACCCGCGTGCAGCCCAGAGCTCTGCTTTGCGCAGCTGTGGGCAGAAAGTTCTATTTCTCAGTGAGAGACAGCTGTAAGACCTGCTGGAGCTCCGCCTCCTCCTCCCGGAGCCGGAGCTCCTGCTCCTCCAGCTCTTTGGCAGAAAGCTCCATGGCCAGCTGCAAATCACTATCAAAATGGCTTGTCTCATTCGAGGCACCAGAGTACAGGCCTTCCGAGCTGGTGAGGAGGCTCTCTTGGATGGCCCTGGGTTGGAAAAAGAGGGGGAAAAGAAACAGGGATTATTATTATCATCATGGCAATGGTAGCAACTACATTCTTAATTGCTTACCAAGTGCACACTGTGTGCGTGCATAATGCCATTCGATCCCCCATGACTCTGGGAGCACAGAGGCTATATACAGGTGACAAGTCTGAGGCTCAGAGAGGTTAAGAAACCTGTCCAGGATCAACCAGCTACTAAGTGATGGGGCTAGGAATTAAACTTGGATCTACTTGAAGCAAAACCCAAGTTCTTCAACAGGTTTTTATATGCCCAAAGTTTAGGGAAATGCTTTGTAAAATGAATCTTTCTGGTTTCCTCCATCTATATATATAAAGAGCCAGGGTCCGTAACGTCCAAAACGACCGAAGGCTCAACCGAACACCGGAAGTCAGTCCTACAGTCAGTGCTAGGTTGCTGTGGTGACCCAGCACTGACTGCTGAGAGGGCTGTGAATCAGGCCTGGAGAGAGGCCCGAAGAGAGAGGCAGGGTCTGATCCACAGCCTCCGTGGCAGCTGTTGATCAGCCGCTGCCTTCCTCTCTCTCTCTCCAGGCTTCGCCAGCAGTCGCAACCTCTGTTTCTCTTCGGGCCTCCGCGGGGCTGCTGATCAACCCCACCTCTCTGATGAGGCCCGGAGACGCTGACTGGCATAGAAACCAACCAATCAGAACCAAATCTGGGTGAACTGTGAGGAGCCAATGGCTGCCTAGGAGGCGGAGCTTTTGATGCTGACTGGCATAGAAACTGACCAATCAGAACCAAATTGACCGGCAGGGGAGAGCAGTTGGGGGCGAGATCAGTCTGGCAGGGGAGGGCAGTTGGGGGCAAGATCAGGCCAGCGCAGAGAGCAGTTGGAGGCAAGATCAGGCTGGCAGGGGAGGGCAGTTGGGGTGATCAGGCAGGCAGGCAGAAAGGTTAGGGGCGATCAGGCAAGCAGGCAGAGAGGTTAGGGGCGATCAGGCAGTTAGGGGTGATCAGGCAGGCAGGCAGGTGAGCAGTTAGGAGCCAGTGGTCCCAGATTATGAGAGGGATGTCAGACTGCCGGTTAGTCGGACATCCACCAAGGGATCCCTAATTGGAGATGGTGCAGGCTGGGCTGAGGGAACCCCCCCTCCATGCACAAATTTCATGCATTGGGCCACTAGTTTAAAAATAAAGGAAGAAAATCTAATAATCTCTGTAGCTCTTCCCCAAAATGCCATTATTTTCAAAATTATATAAAGGTCCCACTGAGGGCATTTAGACCCTGTGTGATCACACATTCTTGGCAGATCAGGCAAATCAGAAAACATTTCCTCGGGGCCTGGCTGCCAATGGCACTGGCCTGTGAACTAGTCAGCAGTGCTATCACCCACTCCTGGAAACTCAGCCACCAAGAGATTACAGCTATTTTAATGAGTAACTGCCACAAGAAGCAGGATGAGAATTAACACTTTATCAGGTCTCTCCCGCCAGGCACAGTGTTGTGTGTACAAAGTACCTGTGCCAGGAATTAATGTCAGTTACCTCTCATATTGGACATCGTAGACATGTGTCTGGCTGATCCCTCCATTCGAAGCTGGTCCTGAAAGGTCCTAGGAAAAACAAACATGATGGACATGAATATCCCTTAGAAGGAACAGATGTCATACCGATAAGAAAATAAAGCAGCAAGAACAAAATTAGAAATATTTGCATGCCCATTATTCAGAGTACTGTGTGAAAAACTAATAGGGACTTAAGTTATCTCTAAAATGACACCTAAGTGCCAGGTAGTATATGGTACACTACCCTGCTTAACAGCCTTTCATACTTGACAAAAAAATTAGTCTATTAAAAAGTAGCTAAAGCCGAAACCGGTTTGGCTCAGTGGATAGAGCGTTGGCCTTCGGACTCAAGGGTCCCGGGTTCGATTCCGGTCAAGGGCATGTACCTTGGTTGCGGGCACATCCCCAGTAGGGGGTGTGCAGGAGGCAGCTGATCGATGTTTCTCTCTCATCGATGTTTCTGACTCTCTATCCCTCTCTCTTCCTCTCTGTAAAAAATCAATAAAATATATTTAAAAAATAAAAAAATAAAAATAAATAAATAAATAAATAAATAAATAAATAAATAAATAAATAACATTCCCTATGTGCCAGGAACAATTCAAAAAAAAAAAAAAAAAAAAAAGTAGCTAACCTTGGGCAAAGTTTAAATGAACAAAGCAGGTAATTCTTTTAGAGCAAGGTTAGAATACATAATTCAATACAGTCATGCACCACATAACAAGGTTTTAGTCAGTTATGGACCGTGTACATGATGGTGGTATAGCATATAGCTTAGGAGTGTAGTAGCCTGTACCATCTAGGTTTATGTAAGTGCATTTTATGATGTTCGCACAATGAGGAAATCGTCTAACGTTGCACCTCAATGCATCCCCATTGCCCATTGTGAAGCAGTGCCTAAATGAGTCTGTTATCTGTGACTTTGGCCACTCCTTTTTGTAAAACTATGGTCAAGTAGGTTTATGTAGGTCCTGGAGGAAAAAAGAAGCTCACTTATAGAGGGAAAGAAAAGCGGTAATGGACTGACAGTGATGTCCAGGGCTGGATCTTCTCCCAGGAGGGCTCTCATAGGGAATATGCCTGCTCTGAGGTCTGGCCCTTGGCCCAGCAGCCTCAGAAAACTGAATGGCTCTATGAATGGGGTCCATGAAGGGGAATAGTGGGGCTCACATTACTCAAGCTCTGAGACTCAAGAATAAAAGCAGAATGTCAAAAACCTGAGCCCTAGGAAGCCACAGGAGGGAGGGGACAGAAAGAGTTGATGACAGGGGAGAACCACATGCCCTGGACTGTCCCAGGATGGTGAGGCCTGGAGGAAGAATCACATAAGAAAACAAAAGGCAACTGTTCTTAATGCTGGTCTGTCCTGTCCTTAGCTCTACTAGTACTTTTAGTTAAAGGCTCAAAGAGTTTGGGATTATACCCCTTAAAACAGAATAAAATATCTGAGTAAAAAAAATATTAAAGCATAAACCAACACTTTCATCATACCCTTACTAAGCAACAAACACGATGATTGGTCTTCCTGGGGAGGAAGTTGAAATTAAAATCCACATACCTTCTTATGACACTACTGACACAGATAATATTCTAGGGAAAATATGGTGTAAACTAATATGAATTTACTGTTTCAATACTAGAAAATTAAATAGCAACCCCAAGAGATATATAACCATTAGCTATACGGGTGAACATGAGGAAAAGGGAAGTCTGTCAGGAGACATCCTGTGAGTGATGCTGACAGGATTATGCAGATTATATGAGATTAGGAGCCCTTGCTCCCTGGGCCCCCGCAGCGGCCGAGAACACTGCCGGTCCGGCCCTGCCTCCCTCTTTGGCCCTTGAAGCAGCCCCGGATGCTGCTGATCAGGTCCTCCCCCAGCGCAGGTGCGCAGAGGCCCCTGCCACCCTGCCCCCAACGCTGCATGCGCAACCTTCTCCTGTCCGGTTGACCTGTTATGGCGTCCCGGTTAATTAGCATATTTCTCTATTATTTATATATACATACATATGGAGAGAGAGAGAGAGAGAGAGAGAGAGAGAGATATCTCGTAATAACCTTTGGAAAAGACCAGGTGTGTGCAATACAAAAACAATTTCTGTAAATACCATAAATATGCCAAAGTTGTTATTTGAAGAGGTCAAATGGGAGGTAAAAACCTCCCATGCCCTGCCCTTTATTCTGATAAATGCACCTGACTCCTGCTCGATTCCAGTAAGCTCTGCTGGATGGCAAACTGCATGATCTCGTAGTCTTCATCCTGCAGGTGCATGTTTTTGCCATTGTCTTGAACATGGTAAGATTCAGGAATTTCAAACACAGACTGATCAACCTCAAAGTTTGTGACCGGGGAAGCTGGAACACAAAGAGTATATTTGAGTTAGTATATGAATTTCCACTTCAACTTTGTATACACATTTCTAAAATTAAAAAAATGATAAGATTAAAATAAAAGTTTGCTAGATGTGAGATTTAAAAAAAAATATTTTTATTAATTTCAGAGAGGAAGGGAGAGGGAGAGAGAAATAGAAACATCAATGATGAGAGAGAATCATTGATTGGCTACCTCTTGCACACCCGCTACTGGGGATCAAGTCCACAGCCCAGGCATGTGCCCCTGACTGGAATCAAACCCAGGACCCTTCAGTCCTCAGGCCGACGCTTTATTCACTGAGCCAAACCGGCTAGGGCTGTGAGAGAGATTTTGAGGAATAATCTTGACAGATACAAGTATTAGAATACTGCCCTGACTGGTTTGGCTCGGTGGGTCCCGGGTCAAGGGCACATGGCCCCTGTTGCGGGCTTGATCCCCAGTGGGGGACGTGCGAGAGGCAGCCTATCAACGATTCTCTCTCATCATTAATGTTTCTATCTCTCTTTCCCTCTCCCTTCCTCTCTGAAGTCAATAAAGATATATTTTTTTAAAAAGTATTAGAATACCACTTTTCTTTTTTTTTTGGCCTTATTTTTTAGTAATAAAATTAATGCAGAGTTATAAAAAATATAGAAGACTATAAAATGAAAAGTGAAGATCTCTCTCCCTGTACCCTTTCTCCTATGTCCAAATTCCAGAGGTAACCAGTATTTTACTCATGCGTCCTTTGAGGAATGTGTGTGTATACACACAGTCACACCAATGTGCAATGTGTCTTTTTCTTTTTTCTTTTATTATGAAATACAGTGAACATATAAAATAGTGTGTATATATATGTAAACATAAAATAAAAATGTAAAACAAACACCTGTGTATCTTTCAACTAGCCTAAGACACAGAACACTATTTTAGCATAATTTTTAAAAACTGAAAAATATTAAATTATATTTCTATATACTAGCAATGAGTAACTGCAAAATAAAAATTAAGAAAATAAATCCATTTACAATAGCATCCAAAATATGAATTGACTTGATGGCAAAGGAGGCCGAGGAAATTTGGGGGGACGATAGAAATGTTCTCTCATGACTGTGGAGGTGGTTACATTTGTCAAAATGCATTGACCTATCACACTTAAAAATGAGAGCATTTTATTATATCTATGTTACACCTGAATAAAGTCATTTTTATTTTATTTATTTTTTAAAAATATATTTTATTGATTTTTTACAGAGAGGAAGGGAGAGGGACAGAGAGTTAGAAACATCGATCAGAGAGACACCGATTCAGCTGCCTCCTGCACACCCCCCACTGGGGATGTGCCCGCAACCAAGGTACATGCCCTTGACTGGAATCGAACCTGGGACCCTTCAGTCCGCAGGCCGACGCTCTATCCACTGAGCCAAACCAGTTAGGGCTGAATAAAGTCATTTTTAAAGAATATGCTGTTTTTAGCCGAAACCGGTTTGGCTCAGTGGATAGAGCGTCAGTCTGCGGACTGAAAGGTCCCAGGTTCGATTCTGGTCAAGGGCATGTACCTTGGTTGCGGGCACATCCCCGGTGGGAGGTGTGCAGGAGGCAGCTGGTCAATGTATCTCTCTCATCAATGTTTCTAGCTCTCTATCCCTCTCCCTTTCTCTCTGTGAAAAATCAATAAAATAAAAAAATAAAAAAGAATATGCTGTTTTTAATAAAAATTCTCAATTTTTTTCATTGAATTTAAACTAAATCCAAAATTTCCCTGATTTAGTACAGAGAACTACTTTATAAGATACTCCAAACAGAATAATTAGTATAATGACTAAATGTATGAATTTTCTTTTTTAAAAATCACAAAACCCCATTTTCTTTTACCTGAATCTGCCTGGGTCCCTTCCACATTTTGAGTTTCTTCAGCAGTGCTACAGCCATTAACATTTCCAAAGGTAATCCGTGCATTTAATACATGAAACAGGGGAATTTCTAACAAAATAAAAGCTTTTATAAATAACTTTACTGAGAATAACAACCATCATTTAATACTTAGCTACGAGTACTTACTATGCTGGTACCATGCCAAGTACTCTTTATGAGTATGATTTCATTTAATCCTCATAACAACCCTTCCCAATATATAGATATGAAAACTGAGATTCAGAGAGATTAAGCAACTTTTCCTAGATCACAGTAAGTAAATGATTGGTTCAAGTGTCATGAATGTACAACTATTCAAAATATAAATTCCTCCCAAGTAACATATATTGTATATGGTATTATGCATACTACTTCAGGCCCTAAGCCTATTTATGTGTCAAAGGATCTTGGTATCAATTGTCTTCCTCAATTAACTATCTAATTTGAAGTTTCACTTAAGGTCTGATATTGAAACAATGAATGTTTCACATTTTTATGCCTTTTCACGTCACTAAATTGAACTGGTGATTGGGGAATCTCCTAATTTTGCTATGCAAAATGACCAAGTATCATGACACTTCTTCAAGCCAAATTAAACTAGAGGCTGTGACCTCCTCTATTATGTCTCCTGTATGCTACTTTTGATGCAAGTGCTCCAATTCCCTAAAGCACATTCTGTCACCCGCAAGAAGGGCACAACCTGCAAGTGCTCCTGTGGTTCATTTAACGGTACCTATTTTGACAGGAAATCCAGGTGGGAATTCCAATTTGATGAAATCTCTCAGTCTTGCGAAATGAGCGCTCGTTCTGGCCATCAGGTCAATGATGGGAATGACCTGCTCCACAAGGGAGAGAGGAAAGTCCTCACACATCCACAGTGTGGCTTTGAACCTGCAGGGTTTGACGGAGAAAAGGCTGAGGACATGACCATCAGACAGGGAAACTGAATTCTATGCAGTAGGCTAGACAACAGCAGTTTGCTCACCCTTCGGTCTTCCCAGTTATCTTATATCTCAATTCTGAGCTAGGAGGGGACTACTCCCAATGGGGAATTCAGATCACTCTGAAATCTGGCAATCAGAGCTTTAACTGATAGCAAGCATGAAGACACTGCTAGCTGGTGGAAACCATTTCATTTAATCAGTGGATGCTGTTGGCAGTAAAATAAATATCCAATCTATACTCTACTTGGGAAGGGCTAATAAGATGGGCTTTTGTCGTAGCCAGTTTGGCTCAGTGGATAGAGTGTTGGTCTACAGACTGAAGGGTCCTGGGTTCAATTACAGTCAAGGGTACATGCCCGGGTTGTGGGCTCTATCCCCCGTGTGCAGGAGGCAGCTGACCAATGATTCTCTCTCATCACTGATGTTTCTATCTCTCCCTTTCCCTTCCTCTCTGAAATCAATAAAAATACATTAAAAAAAAGAAGAAGAAGAAGATGGGCCCTAGCTGGTTTGGCTCAGTGGATAGAGCGTTGGCCTGCGGACTGAAGGGTCCCAGATTAGATTTCAGCCAAGGGCACATGCCTGGATTGCGGGCTTGATCCCCAGTAGGGGGCGTGCAGGAGGCAGCCGATCAATGACTCCTCAATGATGTTTCTATCTCTCCCTCTCCCTTCCTCTCTGAAATCAATAGAAATATATTTAAAAAATAAAAGATGGGCCTTTGTAAAGTAATTTAAAATTCTTTTTAAAGGCAGGGGACAGAGAAATGACTGAACATGACACCATAAAACAGCACAGTTCTGAAACAAATAATCCATAAATTGAAAAATGGCCATTGAGCCTTGGCCAGCATGGCTCAGTAGTTGAGCATCGACCTATGACACCTATGAACCAGGAGTCACTGTTCCATTCCAGGAAAGGGCACATGCCCAGGTTGTGGGCTGGATCCCCAGTGTGGCGCCTGCAGGAGGCAGCCAATCAATGATTGTCTCTCATCATTGATGTTTCTATCTTTCTCTCCCTCTCCCTTCCTCTCTGAAATCAATTTAAAAAGAAAGAAAATGGCCATTAGATCTCTCTTACTTTTGTGTTCTGATCGTCAGCTCTTTCGGCCTTCCGATGTCCCTGTCTCTCAGATCAAACTCTTCATTGAAGTACTCGTCAGGTGTGATGGCTGTAGGGTTATTTGCAGTGGCACATTCTGTGGTGAGGTCCTGCCGAGCCAGAACTCAGGGGAATCAGAAATGCCAAGTGATGCTCACAAGTGGAGGCCTATGGCACTCAGTCTCTGAGGCGGACATGTTAATCAGCTACAGATCAGGAAGTTCTAGTCATTAACTTTTTAAAAATTAAGTTATTGCACAGAACAAGAAAATCTATAAAGGTGTTACCAAGCTACATGGCAAGTGAAAAGCATTTCTCCATTTCAAAATACTTCTCCACTTGCATTTGCATTTTTATCTCCTGATTATAGAGAGATAGGAAAGCACATGAGATCTGGGAGGCTTGGGGTGTAAGTTCCAGCTCTGCATTCTCTAGCTTGTGATGCTGGAAAGGTAGTTTCATATTTCTGACCCTCAGGGACATCCACTGTAGCAATTTCATAGAGTTATTTGTAAGAATCAAGTGAGGAAACGATTGCTAAGGTCTTTGTTAAAATGTAAAATCCTGAATCCTTTTTAATTTAAATTTTTACAGAGAGATTTTAGTTTATAACACATAAGAGAGAAAGCACCTGATTTTCTATAATCACTACCCCTCCCCTAAAATCTTTATTTTTAAAGACTCAGTCATCTAATTCTCTTCCAGTAGAGTGTCTCAAATTCCAGCTTGGGAGTACCCTATAGCCTTTTCAAACGGAGTGGCCTATTAGAGATTCAGTAAACGCCACCCAACCACAGGGAAGTCATCTCCTTTAAACTGTGCTGAGAGCTCGCTGCTTCAACTTACCCCTTGAGCACCAAACTGGTGTTCCACAGTTCCCAACAAGGATTCCAGTGGGTTCCTGTCCGCTATACAGGGGCGAAAAGTTTAATGTTTAATATTATACTTTACTTGTGACTATAGAAAAAGATTCTCATCATATTTTAAAGTTTCTGATCCAAGCTACCTGCATCAGGGTATCATTTATGGACAGACTCATAAAATCATCCACAAGAACCATCAGCTAATTTATCTTTTGTAGGGTCTCTAGATGAACAACAATTACAAGAATTAAAGCAGAACATTGTGGAAAGAGGTTGCATTTGTGAGTGAGCCAGATCTGGATTCCAATCTCATCCTGAATGGTCACTGCCCGTGTGTCTGTGTCCTGGGTCTCAGTGTCCTCATTTGTCAAACTGCAGTCATAGTATTGTGGTAACATAGTTAACAATAGCGGTGGTGGTGGTGAACAATTACTGTGTGCTAGCCACATACTGCAGGCACTGCTCTAAATATTTATTTGTAGTAACTCACCTAATCCCCCCAGTAACTCTTAAGGAAGATCTAGAAGCACTTCTATTTCATTTTTGAGGAAATTGAGGCACAGATGGTCAATAACTTCACAAAGCCACAGAACCAGCCATTGGCAGAGCTGGGCAATGGCGACCATGTATTGGCAATGTTTTGGCTCAGAAGCCCAAGTTCTGTCTAAATTTTTCATTGTGATAGTTTGGACCAAATCACTGATTCCAGTGAAAATATTCTCCAATAGCCTTATCTACTTTTTCATCCAACAATTGTTCTTCATAACACATAAACAAGTCCTCGTGAATGGCTTTAATTATAGCTGAAGCCAACTAAGGAGAAATATCTCCAAGAATGAGTCAGACTAAGGAAATTTTTATAAAAACGAAGTCAGTATTAGGATTAGTACAACTGGTCACATTAACCCCAAAACTTACCAGAGCCAACAAAGGTTCTCTCTAGGATTAAGAAAGGGGTGGAGGCCCAGCTGGTGTGGCTCAGTGGTTGACTACTGACCCATGAGCCAGGAGGTCACAGTTCGATTCCCAGTCAGGGTTCATGCTCAGGCTGTGGGCTTGGTCCCCAGTAGGGTACTTGCAGGAGGCAGCCGATCAATCATTCTCTCTCATCACTGATGTTTCTATCCCTCTCTCTCTGAAATCAATTAAAAAGACACACCACACTTATTTTTTTAAAAAGGGGTGGAGAATTACCTTTATATCTCTTTTTCTCTTCCTCAGTCAGATGTTCTGTCCGTATTTTGGTTATCACACTCACATTATTTACGGTATAAACCTTGAGAGACGTGTGCAAGAGAAAATAGTGACATAGGGAATCAAAACTCAAAAAATAAGCATAGCAAGAGCAAGAATGCTGAAGCCAAAAAAAAAAAAAAAAAAAAAAGAAATCCAGCAAAATAAAAATGAGAAATGGTTAACAATCATTAGGATCCTTCAGAGAAAATACACAAGCGATCAGCTTAGAAAGGCCTCAGCAGTCACTGTGCATCTCAGAGAGTTTTAAATACTGAGGAGTTAACAGAGACAGGTTTCATCTTGTTGTTCCTAAATGCCCTCAAAGAAGGTCCTGCCCTTTAGGCCTCCCCCCTGCATTTCTATTGTGCTAAGGCTGTGGTCGGCAAACTGCGGCTCGCAAGCCGCATGCGGCTCTTTGGCCCCTTGAGTGTGGCTCTTCCACAAAATACCACAGCCTGGGTGAGTCTATTTTGAAGAAGTGGCGTTAGAAGAAGTTTAAGTTTAAAAAATTTGGCTCTCAAAAGAAATTTCAATCGTTGTACTGTTGATATTTGGCTCTGTTGACTAATGAGTTTGCCAACCACTGTGCTAAGGCATCCGAACCTGCACTGAGGACTTCTACTGATTTCTGGCCATCTTATAATAGGACTAAGACAGCCATCCGCTAGGCAGGAGGGAAAGGGAGTGAACAAAAGGTTCTCTACACTGATAAGCTTTACAACCAGAAGTCACTATTAAAGGCATGCCAGATATTGACAAAAATCATTGTAGCTGCCAGAATCAATGCTCTGTTATCAAGACTGACTGGGAACTATGGGGGTTTGGAAAATCAAATGTCTCGATTAACAGAGAATTAACTGTATCTGCCATACGTTCAACGGTCCAGGAAACACACTCAGCACTGGAATGACTGTTACTAAATGCATCTTGCTGAGCATGACGTAAGCTTTCTTTGCTGCTCAGAGGTCACCAGAGGATACTGCAGTGCCTGGCTGGCTCCGTCCCCTGGAGCCATCAATCCCTGCTGTACTGCAGGGCCCAGGGAGGGCCAGGAAACAGGGACAAAATGCCAGCTGTCATCTCCACTATGACAACTATGTTCTAAACTCACTGATGTCATGTAAGTGGGCTGTGAGCCAATTGGTTACACATAGGCTAACTACAAAAAATGGAGACTCATAAAAGCTACTGTGTTTTTTTTAAAAACCCACTCAGGTTATAAAAAAAGATGAACAGTCATGTTAAGTCTAATCCTTTCTGTGTGTGTGTGTGTGTGTGTGTGTGTGTGTGTGTGTGTGTGTGTGTGTGTGTGTCTGTGTTTTTTTTCATTCTTACCAGGACAACTGGTACCTGTCCTCATTTCTCTACAGTAGTGTTTCTCTTTGGCATAACTAGAGACCTCCTTGGGACATGCTATCCCATTTTCTGAGAGTCAAATAAGATAAAAATCCAAGTGAGAGACACACTAGACAGTACTTAGTCCCCAGAGCATCTCCATGGCACAGATGCATGACAATCTGAACAGACTCATTTGCATAGAAGCTAAATTGCTATATTAAATCTTATTTTAAGAGTTTCCTTTTACCTTTGCTTCGTAACCATTAACAACTTCTGCTTTATCTGTCCTCCAGCCCCAGAATCCGGATTTAGTTCTGATAAAAAGTGAACACCACAAATTTCTACATGTACAATATGCCATTCAGACTTATCCCTGCAGCCTTTATAGTTTCTTCCCCCAGCTTCAGTTAGTGAAGGACATCTGGAAACCATGGCCCAAGTGTCCATAGAGGATGTTATCAGTGACAGATGGCTGAAGCATCTCCCGCCCCCCTCCCAGCTATTATTAATCAGTTTGCCTCACCCCTGGCACAGAAAGCCTCCGTTCTTGGCTTCTTTACAAAAATTGCCAGCACGGGCAACAAAGGTGGTGACATTTATTGGACAGCTGTCCTAAAGGAGTGAGTGACATGACCAGCATCCAAGGCTCGCCACAAGGTAGTATGTGGGTCAGAGCATTTATCTGGGTCATCTTGACTATGGGCACAGATGTCAGGGGCTGTCCCATAAGCAGCCACAATCAGTGGAGGAATTATCAGAACAAGGAGGCATAGACCATCTTGCTCCTTGGGAGAGTGGGGGTTGGGGAAGGAACTCATCACTGTGGCAAGCTGCTTGGAAAAACCATCAGTGCCTCCAAAATGGCGTGGGAGTCAGTCACGCATTTGATCAGGTGCAGCAGGGGGAAAGGGTGTTAAAAGCAGGGTTTCAGCCCGGCCGTTGATCCCAGCTCTGTGGAACTGCTTTTAAAGTAGCCCAGCATTCCAGCAGCAGCTGCAGCATTGGTAAAGTGCCCCAAAACCCAGTTATTCCACTCAACACATTCCTGGAAAAAATGCATTTAGGAACCAACAGCAGCCAAGAGGCTCTGGTTCTTTTTCAAAGCATCACACCCTGGGAAATGCTATCACTCACAGGGGAGCCCTGGCCAGACTGCCCCTTTGTCTAGGACATCACATCCTAGCTCCACTGTGACTGCGCACTTGGCCCTGTGTAGGGCAGCTGCCTGCCTTCTGCTCTGACCCTGGAGTGAAGTGGGACATCAGGTGGCATGTTAGCCAAGTCACAGAGAAGGTCTGTGATCATTTGCATATTGTGTTTCCAAACAATTTGCTTTTCTTCTAATGGGATTTAGTAAATGAAATTAGGCCAGATTAGGTATAGGAGTTTTATGTATGCATTACAGCCCATCAGAGAAAGGAGGGACCGAAGCTTTAAACTTCCTATTAGTTGTCCACAATTAGTACGCTGTGACCCTTGGAGGGAAAGAGAAATCCTAAAGGGATTACACGAACTACTAGCTATGTCCAAGACATTTCAGAAACAAAATGATTCTGGGGTGAAGGGGGCTAGAGACCTCACCTAACTGATTAATAAACCGGAGCCCCCTCTTAGTCATTGATAATTGAAAATCGAGATATTCCTTTTGGTTAACAAATTCAATCCTCAGTTCCTATCTGTCACTAAGTCACTTGACAGTTCAGCACAGGAAATATTCCTTTTCTGGCACAGAGTCATCCGAAGGACCGAAGGATGACTAGGTCTCTCCACTTCCTCCTTCACGTGTACTGAGCCAACAGCTGCACTGTTCTTCCTGGAACCACCACGCTCCTCACTCACCTCCCTCATTCACAACCCTGACTATTCCATTTCCTTTTCATCCTCAATCTCTGATGGTTTCATTTTGTTTTTTAAAAAATTAAAGAACTTATTGCCCAGCCAGTGTGGCTTAGGGGTTGAGTGTTGACTTATGAACCAGGAAGTCACGGTTTTATTCCCAGTCGGGGCACATGCCCAAGTTGTGGGCTCAGTCCCCAATAGGGGGCAGGTGGGAAGCAGCTGATCGATGATTCTCTCTCATCGTTGATGTGTCTGTCCTTCTCTCCCTCTCCATTCCTCTCTGAAATCAATAAAAATAAATATATGTTTTTTAAATTAAAGAACTTATTTTGGTATTTCTTCAGTAGAGGCATCTCCTTTGGGGTAATCTGCAAATAGCAACATCCACTAACCCAGCACCAATTCCTTCACAAAATCTGCCACTAATCTGCCCTCTTGACTGGAAGTCCTCTGACAGTTTAGTTCTTAAATTCAATGTCTACATCCTAGTTTAAAACCAAGACCCTAATAACTCTTTGGCACTTAACTTTACATGCAGAGGCCTCTGAAGATGACATGAGAGTTCTCAGTTCCCTCTTTTGTCATGTTCACCTCTGCCTGTCTCCACTGAGACCACCACACCAAAGGCACTGGCTTGGAGCAAGCACTGGCTTGGAGGCTGCTACACAATTCGGAGAAAAGCTGTGATGGGGGCAGGAAATATTTTGTTTAGGATGAGTTGAGCATAATCTTTCAGAGAAGAGAAAAACCCAAAATGCGATCAGAGGGTATATATTAGGCCAAAAATTTATGCAAGAAGGGCACTGATTTACAAGCATCAAGCCCCAAGTAACAGATTAGAAAAAAGAAATGGATGAAAATGACTATCATGCCGAAACCGGTTTGGCTCAGTGGATAGAGCGTCGGCCTGCGGACTGAAGAGTCCCAGGTTCGATTCCGGTCAAGGGCATGTACCTTGGTTGCGGGCACATCCCCAGTATGGGGTGTGCAGGAGGCAGCTGATTGATGTTTCTCTCTCATCGATGTTTCTAACTCTCTATCCCTCCCCCTTCCTCTCTGTAAAAAATCAATAAAATATATTTAAAAAGAAAAAAAAAACAGAAAATGACTATCATAATATTAGAGATCCACATCTTCCAACTTCAATCAAATGAACGCTTATACCTCCAGTAGCAAACCTCACACTCAAGAGTGCCTCAGATCCTTACTCGATGCACAGGATGCTCACTGATCACATACTTTAATTCTGAGTACCACAAAATAAAGCAGCCAAGGAAACAGAATCCTGGAGAGATGAAGCCACCTGCCCTAAGCCGCACAGTTAACTAGCAGCCCTGCTGATGAGGGTGTTCTCCCAGCTCTTGTCACTACTGCGAGGATATGGCAGTGAGGGCAGGCTCCGCTGCCTTCCAGCTTTAGGGACAGAGCCCTAGGCTAAATGCCTGCAGGGGCATGTGCCCGAGATTGGAGATGTCTTCCCATATCCTTACTGGGAAAGCCACGGTCAACTGCTGTCCTGGAAGACAATGGCTGTCATCTGGGGAGGCTGACGGTGCGGCACTGACCCTGCCTCAGGGGGCGCTCCGCCGAAGCAGCAGCATACCTGGAGTTTTGGTTTTCTCTTATGCTACAAGCAAATACCCTAATTCCACAGCTCGATCTAAACTAAAGGAAAAGGGCACTGAACAAGTCTTCTATATGACTCAACAGAAAGCTCAGTTTTATTAATAAATTTTACATTGGAAATGAAGAAAAGAAAAAGATAGGATTGTTAGTATATTTGTGAAGAGCAAAGGAAACCTAACTCCAGAATAGTGTTCACAGTCGCTCGTGTTATGCTGCTCTGGTTTACAGAGAGCTGGATGTGACATCCTAGGCAAACACTCAGGGCTCTTCCAGACCCCCCGGTGCACAGCAGGGACAGCGTCTACTTCCCTTACAAAGGCCCTCCACACCTCTGCACAGCCCAGAGGCAGGTGAGCAGACACGAGGTTCCCATCTGGGGTAACTGAGACACAGACCTCTCTGAGGTTTCTTCAGGTCGAGTCTGCAATAGAACTGAAACCCCTCCAGACTCTTGCTCTAAACTATTAGGCCTCACCGTAGGGAAACTGGGGAGAGAGAACCACATTTAACTATATGAAAGCTGTGAATGTGACTAACATCAGTGTAACCACATTCAATAGCTTCCAGAAACTCAAAGTCCCATCGTTGGGGACTAGAGAGTCTTGTGGATCCCCAAACACCAAAACAAAAATAAAATTCAAGTAAAATCCATTAGAAAGGGCCCATGAAAGAATATGAAGACATTTATCCAAGACTTAACCAATGTGCTATAAAAATGATGTATGATGAAGGATGTCAGTAATGGTTTACATTTGGTGAGAGCAGAGATTAACTTTAAAATGCTAGTGCTTAAACTGCCAGAGTAGAAAAACATCCCAATCCACCCATAATTTCCAATCAATACATACATGCCACTAAAGATGGCAGTAAAGGGATGAGAAATTAAAATGCAGAGCCTAAATTCATACCTTTCAAAAGCAATATTTTTAGTATCGAGGCTGGTGTTAATGACCGGGCTTGTGAGCCGCCTTTCAACTTCCCTGCCTGTTGGCTTCATCAAGTCCAGAGTGAGGCGCTCCACTTCCTGGGAAAGATCAAAGTGTTCAGTGGTGACCACTTTGTCATCATGGTTGACTTCCATCAACTCCGCCCAGTTGTCTGTTAACAGAAACAGGGCATAACTAAGTACAGTGCAAGTAAGATGCAAAACCAAGAAAACCTCACGTTAAAATGCATCGTCTTTCCAAGTGTGCATCTTTGAGCCATCTTCCCGAGATGCAGACTTTTAAAATAATTTTCACTCTTTGTTAGCAACACATTTATCTGCGCACTTTTTAAAATATATGATTACAAAATATACATTATTTATGCACAACACTGGATAAGCCATGCCATTTATGGAGGGAATATAATGAATGAGATACAAGACAAAGGCTTGTATTCAAAAGCTCAGGGACATAAGAGAGTAACAATGTTGGGTGGTAAATAATACACACAAGAGAATTATATAGATAACTAGAGGCCCAGTGCACGAAATTCGTGCACGGGGGTGGGGGGTCCCTCAGCCCAGCCTGCACCCCCTCCAATCTGGGACCCCTCAAGGGATGTCTGACTGCCCGTTTAGGCCCTATCCTACTGGGCTGCTGGCTCCCAACCGCTTGCCTGCCTGCCTGCCTGATTGCCCCTAAGCACTTCTGCCTGCCAGTCTGATCACCCCCTAACCACTCCCCTGCCAGCCCGATCGATGCCTAACTGCTCCCCTGCTGTCCCGATTGGCCCTAACTGCCCTCCCCTGCTGGCCTGGTCACCCCTAACTGCCCTCCCCTGCAGGCCTGGTCACCTCCAACTGCCCTCTGCTGGCCCAGTCACCCCTAACTGCCCTACCCTTGCAGGCCTGGTCCCTCCCAACTGCCCTCCCCTGCTGGCCTGATTGCCCCCAACTGCCCTCGCTTGCAGGCCTGGTCCCTCCCAACTGCCCTCCCCTGCTGGCCTGATCACCCACAACTGCCCTCCCCTCCTGGCCATCTTGTGTGTTGGAGTGATGGTCAATTTGCATATCACTCTTTTATTAGATAGGACAAGTAAGGTACAGGAATTGAGAGGTGAATAACGAAAAGAATGACAAGCCCGCCAATGTGGCTCAGTGATTGAGCATTGACCCATGAACCAAGAGGGCTGGGTTCAATTCCGAGTTAGGGCACATGCCCGGGTTGCGGGCTCAATCCCCAGTAGATTAGAGGGCATGCAGGAGGCAGTCAATCAATGTTTCTCTCTCATTGATGTTTCTACCTCTCTCTCCCTAAAAATAAATAAAACATAATTAAAGAAAGAATAACAAAAAAAATGCCCAGAAAGGATCAGATAAGGCACATGAATGTGAATGCGTTTTATGGTTAAAAATCACTCTATAACTTAGCATGCGCAGTGGTTACTACAACGAAATCACTCACCTTCTCCCTTAAATATGAAACTACGCCTCCCTCTTATCCAGCTCATGTTCTCAAATCCCAGCAATGTGATATCAACACGCAGTTTGGCACCACTTTTCCAAATGCGACAGACATCATTTGGGCATATTCTGGAAACCAAGGGCACTGAAGAAGAGAAGTGTATTACTGAGAAAAACCTGATGGCCAAGCGGAACACCCAGAAATCAGGATTCTGATTTTAATGAAAGGATAGGAATAGAAAGATGGTGACTGTCACATAGAGCTGGACCTGGCTGGACTCGATACAAGAAGTCACTCTTAAAAAATAAAAATGGCCCGGCTGGCATGGCTCAGTGGTTAAATGTTGACCTATGAACCAGGAGGTCATGGGTTCGATTCCCAGCCAGGGCACATGTCCGGGCTATGGGCTCGATCCCCATTGTGAGGTGTGCAGAAGGCAGCCTATCAATGATTCTTTCTCATCATTGATATTTCCATTTCTCTCTCCCTCTCCCTTCCTCTCTGAAATCATTAAAAATATATTTAAAAATAATAATAAAAAATAAAAAAGGACCTTCTGTTTTATAGCCCTTTATGAAAGTGCAGATCTATGTCTTGTCTGGAGAAAGCTCTAAATGAATTCCTCTAGAGCAGTGGTTCTCAACCTTTCTAATGCTGTGACCCTTTAATACAGTTCCTCATGTTGTGGTGACCAACCATAAAATTATTTTCGTTGCTACTTCATACCTGTAATTCTGCTACTGTTATGAATCGTAATGTAAATATCTGTGTTTTCCGATGGTCTTAGGCTCTATAGCAGCGGTTCTCAACCTGTGGGTCGTGACCCACAGGTTGAGAACCGCTAGCAGGGTCGCCTAAGACCATCGGAAAACACAGATATTTACATTACGATTCATAACAGTAGCAGAATTACAGGTATGAAGTAGCAACGAAAATAATTTTATGGTTGGGGGTCACCACAACATGAGGAACTGTATTAAAGGGTCGCGGCATTAGAAAGGTTGAGAACCACTGCTCTAGAGTGTGCTCAATGCCAAAACGAGCTCCTCTCCTTGACTGCCATCAGAGCTCGAGTGGGTCCATCTGGCCTTTCTCGTTCACATATGCTACTTTTGCCATATGGCTGCGGCTGCCATATTGTCAGATCCACCATTCAGATGATCAAATTTCTAAAATGTGCTGCTTTTTAACAAAACCTGAAATCAGACTGAATATCTGCATTAGGAAAAACTCATTCGTTTCACAGAAGAATCTGAAGTTCTCTTCTTTTATATACTTTTTACTCCATTTCAATGTTTCATTATAAATATGACGTCTTGCCTGAAAGTGACATCTTGTCTGGAAGTGAAAATGGCTGAAAACTGGGAATTAGGAGCTGTCATTAACTGATCAACTAGAAATAAAAGTAGAACAACTATGAAAATTACTGTCAGTCAATTTGCCTTACATAAGATTTTGGAGAGAAATACATCCATTTTGTAAAAAACAAGCTACTCCAATATTCATCTCATCTTCTTCCTCAGAATAACGAGTTTAAAAGAATCAAGCTAAACCACATAAGGAAGTAAGTAAATTATGGTAAGTCTTACTAAAATATCAACCTTTTAAAGAACTAATAATATGGATCAATGTCAACTGGAAATGACAAAAGAGACAAAACTGTCTATACGTTATATTTATGGATGCTTGGGAGAAAAAATCCTACATGTGGGGAAAAGACTAGAAGGAAAACGCCCAAAGCACTAACACTAGTGGTGCTTAAGTGGGGTTATAGGTGACTACTTTTCCTAATTCTTATCTTTGTATTTTCTAGATTAAAAAAAATACATGTAACTTTTATAAAGGAAAAATAAACCAATATTCAGGCTAAATAAAGTTGGAAACAGAAATAAATTACAATCCCACAGCCACTCACCCCAGCTGGTGAATTCCCATTTCATCTGCACATAGAAATCTGGAGTCTGAAGGACAAAGGTTTAAAATAAATTATCCTTGGTGCTATTAACTAAACACAAGCACAGTAAGGGTTAATAGGGCTTTTTAAAGTTGGGGAGGGGGAGAGAACAGAGAAAATAAGAAACACAAAACGCAAACCCATCAAAATAAATGCTTATTTTACATTCAGGCTGTGAGTTGTTCTTGATATAAAATGTCTAGACAGTTAATAAAGTTAACTGAAAGCAATAAGGTTGGAGGGGGATAAAAGTCAAATCTGATTTAGGGGCTCAATCTGGTTCATAACAGTAACATAAGGAGGAGCCTGGGAGGATGGGCTTAAGGACCACGAGGCAGCGTGCAAAACAGGCTGTTCCAAGCAAAGAGAGGAATGTCAGTTCTATCTATCAGGCTGGGAACTTGACTGTGAAAGACTCTGTGTTCTGGAAAATGGCTTCACATTAACTGGACCACTCTGAAACCAACAAGAGGCAGCTAGACATCACTTCCCCAAGAAGTTTATATTCCCCTCCAGTTCACAAACGACTTCTGCCCCACCTTCCTCTTAACACTTAGAATGTGGCTTTCTGACGTTTTACACCACCACAGCAGCCCTGTCTAAGATGATTTTCTGACCTACAAGGTTCTTGGCGAGCTACTTAATTTCTTAAGTATCACCCTACTTAATTTCCAGTTACCACCCAAGAAGAGAAATGCTAGCAAGTCCAGGTGTTTTTCTGTTCCCTCCCACCACCCAGGTTTTTCCAGAAGCACAGGGCAGGAAGACCAAGAATCTACCCTGGCTTAAGACCAGCCAGGATTCCAGTGACGGGCAGCGACCTTCTCCAGGGCAGCAGAAAAGAAAGGCGAGCGTGTTATGAGACAAAACATCAGCCACAGCCTCTGGTGCCAATAAGCACAAGGTCAGCTATGGGCTGTCCATACCTTCCAGCAGGGAGTACAGTGCAATGCAGTTTACTATTACGGATCAATAACAGGTTAAAAAAAAGAAAAATCCTTTACTTTGAATTTTTAAAATGAGGGGTGACTCCATGTTAAATAAGTCATTTTCAGTTTTGTCAAATGGAGAAATGATGTTTTTAGTTCCTCCTGCAGTAAGTTAGATAAGAGAACGATAAATCCCCATGTGATCGTTGTACAAACGCACACCTATTTTAAAAACAATGCATATAACTATTTCATGTGTCATGGAAGGTTTCTTTGCAGTACATGGAAATTAATATCTTAGGCAGCATTTACTTTGCATGTCATAGAAATATTTCTTGAAAGGGTGCTCAGATAATGAGCAGTGATTGTCTAACTTCTAGCAAAATTGTTCCTTTTCTCCACAGAACTGCTCATTTTTCTCAAGAAATGTGTTATGACTAACATCGTAAAGCCAATTTATCAACAAATATCTTTGGCGATGTTTTGAGGAGCTCATGTCTGTGCTGGATTTGAGAATAAATGGCATGAAAATTGAACCACTGGTACTTTCTCGTCTCCTGCTGCCCTGGGAATATTGCACAGGGTTGACAGATAAGATGGTTTTTGCAGGTAACAAAGATTATCTGTAGAATGGCAACCATCATCCAAAACAATCCAGGACCCTAGAAGTAAAACTGTTTAAGAAACTTCTCTAAGTGTCAAATAGCCCATACACTTTAACTCACAAAGACAGGTAAACTTCCCAAAAACTGTACATCAAATAAGGCAATGAATTAGAAGCCGCAGACTACTAATGGCTAGAAGTAACAGGAGTGACAAGGAGAAGATACACACAGACCTGGGAACCTCAAGAGACCCTGACAATCCCTGTCCAGTCACCAATGCCCAACACAATCTCCAAGATGACCTATGCTCAGGATGCTACTTTTAAGAAATCAGGCATCTAGACAAATTAATTGTTTGATGTCTATTTGTTTTCGTTCTACTTTTTAAATAGCACTCGAAAGGTAAGTCTAGTGACCTAGAAACCTAACTTGTGGAAGAGCTCATACATTTAACAAGCTGGAAAGGCAGGAAATCATGCTCTATAGTATCCAGTACATTGTATTCACGATTCATAAAGCTCTTCAGGAAGGTGCCCAACAGGGTCGTCAAGCTGTGTCTCCTGCTGTGCTGCCAGCCAGCATTAACCCCAATGATGGCAATGCCATATTTTTACGAATACCTCGAGAATCTTTTGGAGCAGCTCAGGAACTCCTTCGAGGGCCATGGATGTGTTGTGGTAGTCTCGATGTTGAAGAACTGTGTACACCATCTCAGGGTCACCAGTGCTCACAGCCTCGTGTAAAACTGGAAAACAAAAAGGTAAAACTTAATGGCCCAGTATTCTTACACTTTCTGACAAATTCCACAGCCAGTCTGAAAAATATCTATATAGATCAAAGACCAACACGTTCTTCCTGGAGAGGAGAGAGGCTGTAACCCCACGTTATCATTTATGACCACGACTTTTTTTTTTTTTTTAATTGATTTTTTACAGAGAGGAAGGGAGAGGGATAGAAAGTTAGAAACATCGATGAGAGAGAAACATCTATCAGCTGTCTCTTGCACACCTCCCATTGGGGATGTGCCCACAACCAAGGTACATGCCCTTGACCGGAATCGAACCTGGAACCCTTCAGTCCGCAGGCCGACGCTCTATCCACTGAGCCAAACCGGTTTTGGCTATGACCACGACTTCTTATTGCTAGCTCGTAAATAGGTAAAAAGAAGAAAATAGAGCACTTTTAGCCTCTTGCTCAAACCCTCATCCTCCTTGGTCAAATCCATCCTCCCCTTCTCCCCCTTTGTTACCACTGGTCATGGAATCCTGAAAATGTCTTCAGAAAGCTGGCTTTAACTATGTGATCGCACAACTATGGTTACATGTAGATCAGGCAAGCAGGGCTCTGCTTGTATATTTCCTGGCTCAGTCGCCATAAGATTACCCTAACCAATAATAAGAGAAATTGTACGCGCGCGCGTACACGTGCGCAGAAGAGTGCCAGGATTTCACTGGAAAAGGCCACTTCTAGAAGGCCATAATTTCTTTTTGATTTTGCTTATCCTGATGGATTTATTGTAGTTCCCATCACATTCCTCGGGGAAATCTGGCCTCCACACTTGTGCATGGTGGGAAGGGTTTGCACTGAGAGCTGCTTTCTAGATGAGGAGTCACCCTCTACTCAGGGCTTTGGGCCCAGGACATAATCCAGGCCACCGTGCTGTAGATCAACCAGCAGCATCCGAAGCTCCTATCTCCTTGCCCCAGTCCCTACGCCTGTGAGAGAAAGAGTCTTCAGATAAAGATGACTCTGAAGACAATGACTGAGACTGGCCTTTATTCAGAAAGAGAAACTGAAATGAAAGGCTTTAAAAGATTTTACAAGCATACTTGCCTGTCCATCCCTCGCGATTTTCTTTTGTAACATCTGCTTTATGTCGGAGCAAGACTCTGGCAGATTCCAAATGTCCCAAAGAAACAGCAAGGTGCAATAAGGTTCGACCTCGTGGATCCACAGCCTCCACATTCTGTAAAGTAAATACGGGCATTTATATAATTGGATATATTACACAAAAATGTGGCAATGTTTTTTGAGAGATCATAAGTATAAAAACAGAAAACAATATTTACACATTAATTATGGTAATATATGGAAAAATGAATGCTTGCATATGAGCACAGTTGAAATAGGAATTTGGGGGCTATAAATAAAGATGATAGCTACTGAGTTCCTCTTTCTATAGAGTAAAATGCCTAATAAATAAAAGCTAGCTACCGGCCTCAGATCATTGAACACAACCTCAAGCTCTGAACCACACTCAAGTCTAAATAAGGCTTTCCAGAAATACAACCACCCTAAGAAATGTAGGGGATTTCTTAAGCACATATCAGCATTCAGGTGTAAAACAGGAAGCACAGGCATTTATGCAAAACGGAAAGTGCAGAAGAGAATTTAGGTCAGAACAAAATTACATTCTCCAGTTGGATTCTCACCAAAACACATTCTCATTATTGTGTATTGAGTTCCAGCTGGCCTAAGTAGTCACACCCTTGGGTCCTGCAGACAATGTGCATGATCTGTCAGGCGTGGATGTGCACATATTTATAGACAAATGTAAGCACACACACACAGACACACACACACAATCAGTCCATTTCCCTTCGAGGGCTTTCTTCTAGGTACAGACATACCCTCCTTCCAGTACCTGCATTGGGTCTCCAGAGCCAAGCGCCTGTCCTCTGGTGGGAGCTCCTTCTGAGTAGCTGGGCCCTGCCCTCCAAAGACAGCTCTGAACTTCCGTCCAAGGACACAGGACTTTGGGATATGAAATGCTAAGTACCATAACACTCGGTAGAAAATGTGCTTTGTCTTGATTTGAGATGCTAGTTGTGCATGATTAACTGCAGCCTCCAAAGATATCCAGAACGTTCTATCACTGGCCACAGGGAAGGAAGGTAAGCAGCACTATGGGTAAACTACTATCCAACAGCTACAGAACCTCTCAGTTTTACTAAGTGTGCCATGGCTATTGTGCAGTGTAGACAGGAACTGTTGTTGAGGAAAAATAGAAGTGTTTGAAGACATCCTGCTAAGTGAACACACATCTGCCTGGATCAATCTCAGGCCTCAGATTTCTCTCCGGTACTGAAATACCAACATGTCTCCTTGAACCTCCCACCCACCTCCCAGGACTCGCTGACTTTTCCCAAGTCTGGCTTGTCCATCTCGTCAAAGAGATCAAGAATGCCAAAAGGTAGGATCCACATCTTATATTTCCTAGCTTTGTCACCCTAGTCTCTAATTTGCATTAAATCCTTATTCTTTTTTTAAGTAATATGCTAAAAACTAAGAACTTAGTTGAAGTTTAACAAAAAAGAAATAATTAACAAGTTTATCTTCTTACACATCTGTTATATAACCTTTTCTTACTTAACAAGTTCAATTTATATGAAAGGTGCTAGGTTTAGCACGCTGCCTGATATATAAGAGATGCTTAACAATATTTATCACACAAGAGGGGGAACTACTTACTGCAGTTCACTCCCCACAACAAAACTAACATCTCCAGCTAAGAAATAACACTCGAGCTCCTGGACAAGCATTGGATACAATATATGAAATCAAAGCCAAATACATTAAGTTGTTGACTTTTCCTATTTTGGACCACAGGGAAAACTACATTTATGAGCCATACATAGCAGCACACTTGCAT
The DNA here is from genome assembly GCA_025583905.1 of Ia io. NCBI lineage: Eukaryota > Metazoa > Chordata > Mammalia > Chiroptera > Vespertilionidae > Ia > Ia io. The sequence continues at coordinate 25,913,836 of JAJQQW010000023.1, forward strand.
GGCTAATTATAACTCTTTGGAGCCTCCTGTGCCTCTCTTGCTCATTTGAAAGGAGAAAAAGGAGTAAGAATGTTATTTTATGCTGACAATGTGATTAAAAACAATGGATGAATAAAGATTACAGTAGAAATTACTGAAACAGAAGATAGAAAATCAATAGAGAAAATTCAGCAAAACCAAAAGTTGGTTCTTGGAATATTTCAACAAAACTAACAAACTTTCAGCTATATTGAGAGAAAAGAGAGAAGACTCAAGTTAACAAAATCAGGAATGAAAGACAGGTTATTACTACCAACGCTACAGAAATAAAAAATATTATAAAGCTGGGCCTGTATGGCTCAGTGGTTGAGCGTCAATCTATGAACCAGGAGGTCATGGTTCAATTCTCCGTCAGGGCACATGCCTGAATTCGGTCTTGATCCCCAGTGGGGGGCGTGCAGGTAGGGGTGTGCAGGAGGCAGCCGATCAGTGTTTCTCTGTCATCATTAATATTTCTATCTCTCCCTTCCTCTCTGAAATCAATAAAAACATATTTTTAAAAAATATTGGGCTCATAATCTGATTGGGAAATTTTTCTTCTTTTTTGGGGGAAGATTTTGTGAAGAAATGGTATTAATTATTTTTTTAGAAACATCAATGATGTGAGAGAATTATCAATTGACTGCCTACTGGGGATTGTGCCCACAACCTGGGCATGTGCCATGACCAGGAATCGAACAGTAACCTCCTGAATCATAGGTCAACACTCAACCATTGAGCCACACCTGTCGGGCTATAAGCCCAGTATTATCCTGATAAAAAGCACATCATAAAAAAAGAAAACCAACAGACTACTACCTCTTATGAATACAGATGCAAAAATAATATATTAGCAATGCAAATTCAGTAACATATGAAAGGGGATATCCAAATGATATCCCATATATGCAAGGATGGTTTAACATCTGATAATCAATTAATATAATACATCATATGGACAGAATGAAATTTAAAAAACCCCAAACACAATCATCTCAATAAATGCATGCTGTGGTCTACCCCAAAAACTCATATGTTGAAATCCTAACCTCCAAAGATGATGGTATTAGGAAGTGGGGCCGGTGAGAGGTACTTAGGTCATGAGGATGGAGCCCTCCGGATGGAATTAGGGATTACTGGCTTTATAAAAGAGGCCGCACTGAGGACACAGTGAGAAGGCACCTACAATGAACCAGGAAGAGAGCCCTCACCAGCTACCACACAGAATCTGCTGGCACCATGATCTCAGACTGACAGCCTCCAGAACTGTGACGAATAAATTTCTATCGTTTATAAACTACTCAGTATTTTGTTACAGCAGCCCCAACAGACTAAGACAATGCAGAAAAAACATTTGGCAAAATCCAATACCCCTTTATGATAAAAACAACAACCACTAAACAAACCAGGAATAAAAGGGAGCTTCCTCAAAGAGCCTCTGTCTATGAAAAACCCACAGCTAACATCATACTTAATGGCTTAAGACTAAATGCTTTCCCCTTAAGAAAGAAACAAGACAAAGATGTTCTCTTTCATCACTTCTATCCAATATTGTACTGGGGGTTCAAACGAGGGCATAAGGCAAGAAAAAGAAATAAAAGGAAAAAGTAAAACTATCTCTATTCATAGATGACATCATTTCATTTATAGAAAATTCTAAAGAATCCCTTTAAAAACTATTAGGACTAATAAATGAGTTCAGTAAGGTTGCAGGACACAAGAGCAATACACAAATATCATTTGTGCCCTGGCTGGATGGCTCAGTTGGTTGAAGTGTCATCCTGTGCACCAAAAAGTTGTGGTTCAATTCCCACTCAGGGCACATACCTAGATTGTGGGTTCAATCACTGGCCAGGGCACGAATGGGAGGCAACCTACCGATGCTTTTCTCTTATATAGCTGTTTCTTTTTCTCTCTCCAACCCCCACCCTTTCTCTCTAAAAAAAAAAAAAATCAATAAACATGCTTGGGTGAGGATAAAAAAAATAAATAATTTTTTAAAAAATCATTTGTATTTCTATATACTTGTCACAAACTCAAAAATGAAATTAAGATACCATTTACAATAGTATCAAGAAGAATAAAGCATTTAGGAATAAATAAAAAAAGCACAAAACTTATCATCTGAAAACTATAAAGCATTGTTGAAAGAAATGAAGAGCTAAATAAATGGGATAACATTCCATGTTAATGGTTCAGATGACTTAATATTTAAGATGTCAATACTCCATGAATTGACTCTGAGCTACAGTCAATGCAATCCCTATCAAAATTACAGCTAGCTTTTTGCAGAAACTGACAAACTGATTCTAAAATTGATAAGGAAATGCAAGGGACCCAGGATAGACAAATCCATCTTAAAAAGAAGAGTAAAGTTTGAGAACACTCCCCATTTTAAACACTTAATACACAAAGCTATAGCAAACAAGACAGTGTGGTACTGGCATAAGGATAGAAATATAAATTAATGGAATACAATTAAGAGTCCGGAAATAAACTTAGACATTTATGGTCAACTGGTCTTCAACAAAGGTGCCATAATAATTCAATGGGGAAAGAATAATCTTTTCAACAAATGGTGCTTGAACAACTAACTGGATAGGCACATGCAAAAGAATGAAGTTTTGTATACATCACACATGAAAATAGCTCAAAACTGATCATAAACCCAGGAGCTAAAACAATAAAACCCTTCTAAGAAAACATAGTACATCTTTATGACCATGTGTTAGGCAAAGGTTTTTTAGATACACACCAAAAGCATCCTATATAATAAAAGCCTAATATGCTAAGTATCCAGTCGTCCATTCAACCAATCAAAATGTAATATGATAATGATATGCTAATGCTGTTCAACCACTAGCTATAACATGCACTGACCACCAGGGGACAGACGCTCTGACCAGTAGGTTAGCTTGCTCCTGGGGTCCAGCTGATCGGGACTGAGCGAGATGAGCCAGACATGTGCTGGAGCCCTCCCGTGGTTCCTCCCTGGCTGGCCAACCTCCCGCATCCCTCCCTGGCCCCGATTGTGCACTGGTGGGGTCCCTTGGCCTGGCCTGTGCCCTCTCACAATCCAGAACCCCTCAGGGGATGTTGGAGAGCTGGTTTCAGCCCGATCCCACAGGCCAGGCTGAGGGACCCCACTGGTGCACAAATTTGTGCACCGGGCTTCCAGTAATAGATAAAACTACAGATAAATTGCACTTCACCAAAACTGAAAACTTTTAATACTTCAAACTAGAGGCCCGACGCACAAAATTCATGCAAGGGGCTCGGCCCTCACAGCCGTGGCAGCTTGCCTCAGCCCTCACAGCCCTGGCTTCGTCCCGAAGGTCGTTTGGCTGTCCAGTCTAATTAGCATATTATGCTTATAAGACAACCCACAGAATTGGGAGAAAAATTGTGCAAGTTATATATCTGATAAGAGACTAGTATCCAGAATATATAGAGAACTACTCAAGAATAAAAAGACAACCCAATTTGAACTGGCAAAGGATTTGGATAGACATTTCTTCAAGGATATACAAATGACCAATAAGCACATGGAAAGATGCTCAACATCATTAATTATTAGGGAACTGCAAATAAAAACCACACTTCACACCCATTAGGATGGCTACAATCAAAAGACAATGACAAGTGTAGACAAGGGTGGAACCCTCAATCACTGCTGGTGGCAATGTAAAATTTGAAGAAACAGTTGGCAGTTCCTCAAAAAGTTAACCATAGTGACTCTATGACCCCAATTCCTGTCCTAGGTATTACCTGGGGGAAAACAAAGGTCTGTCAAATGGTAAATGGATAAGCAATATATATACACACAATGGGATTTTATTCAGCCATATAAAAAGGAATGAAGTACTGATACATGCCACAATGTGGATGAAGTTCAAAAACATCATGCTAGCCCAGGCTGGTGTGGCTCAGTGGATAGAGCGTCAGCCTGCAGACTGAGGGGTCCCGGGTTTGATTCTGGCTGGGGGCACATGCCCAGGTTGTGGGCTCAATCCCCAGTAGGGGGCATGCAGGAGGCAGCTGATCCATGATTCTTTCTCATCATTGATGTTTCTATCTCTTTCTCCCTCTTCCTTCCTCTCTGAAATATATATATATATATATATATCCTATCTAATAAAAGAGTAACATGCAAATTTACCGTACTGCCACTACACCCACAAGCCACGCCCACCAGCCAATCAGGAGCGAGTATGCAAATTAACCCACCCAAGATGGCTGCGGCCACGGAGCTAGCAGAAGGCTTGGGTTTCCCCAGTGATGAAGGAAGCCAAGTTTCCTGCACACCCTGGCCGGCCCAGGCCTCTGCTCAAGGCTACAAAGTTTCAATTATAGAAGATAAATAAATCCCAACAAAAATGGCTGCCGCCACGGAGGGAGCAGAAGCCTTGGCTCTGCTCCAGGCTACAAAGTTTCAATTGTAGAAGATAAATAAATCCCAGATACCAGGGCCTCTGCTTCGGTCTCCGGGGGGGCATGGTCGACCTGGAAACCACCACAGGCCCATCGCCCAGGCCACCCCACATCCCAAGGGAACCCCCACCCTGATTCAGGACACCCTTCAGGGCAAACCATCTGGCCCCGACTCATGCACCAGGCCTCTATCCTATCTAATAAAAGAGTAATATGCAAATTGACCGTCACTCTAACACACAAAGATGGCTGCCCCATGTGGACACAAGATGGCCACCACAAGATGGCCAGCAAGGGAGGGCAGTTGGGAGGGATCAGGCCTGCAGGAGAGGGCAGTTGGGGGAGACCAGGCCTGCAGGGGAGGGCAGTTAGGGGAAATCAGACTGGCAGGGGAGCAGTTAGACATCAATCAGGCTGGCAGAGGAGTGGTTAGGGGGTGATCCGCCTGGCAGGCAGAAGCGGTTAGGGGCAATCAGGAAGGCAGGCAGGTGAGCAGTTGGGAGCTCTTCTGTTCTCCTGGGTTGTGAGAGGGATGTCCGACTGCCCGTTTAGGGATCGGGCCTAAACGGGCAGTCGGACATCCCTCGAGGGGTCCCAGATTGGAGAGGGTGCAGGCTGGCTGAGGGACACACACCCCCATGCACGAATTTCGTGCACTGGGCCTCTAGTGTGTGTGTGTGTGTGTGTGTGTGTGTGTGTGTGTGTGTGTGTGTGTGTGTGTGTGTATTTAAAACAAACAAAAACACATCATGCTAAATTAAGTTAAAGAAGCCAGACACAAAGGCCACATGCACAATTCAATTTATATGTGATGTCCAGAATAGGCAAATCTATAAAGATAACAAGTAGATTAGTGGTTGCCTGGGGCTGAAGGGATTGGAATGGGGGAGTAACTAAGGGGTATAGGGTTTCTTTTGGGGGTAATGAAAATGTTCTGGAATTTGAAAGTGGTAATGATTGCACAACTCAATTAATATACTAAAAAACACTGAAAAATACACTTCAATGGGTGAATTGCGTAAGTGAATTACATCCCAATAAAGATATTTAAAAATCAATGTATGTATGTGTTTTATGTAATACATAAAACTAATGTACCAATATACTGTTTGATGAGTTGCTTAATTTCTCTTGAGTTTCAGTTTGCTCCCTTATAAAATGAGATCAATAAAAAACACCTACCTTACTGAGTTCTTACAAGGCACAGTGCCTAACCCCATAGTAAGCACTAAGAAGAGTCAGCTCTTATCATATGCCCACACAGTGTCGTTTTATATAAGCTGTCACTTTCTTCCTAAAAGAGATCTGTTCAAATTTCATTATAGTTGATAGTGAGTCTTAGGGTCCTCAAATAATGACATTAGTTTAGTGAGCAAGAGCTTTCAGAATTTCACTGAAATTCACTTTCAAAGCTGATTGTTTTTTCTTTAAGTTTCTTCAGTCCTGAGCTGTACCAAATTAAAAATACCCACTCCAGCCCAGCCAGCGTGGCTCAGTAGTTGAGCATTGACCTATGAACCAGGAGGTAATGGTTCAATTCCCAGACAGGGCACATGCCCGGGTTGCAGGCTCAATCCCCAGGAGGGGGCCTGCAGATTCTCTCTCATCATTGATGTTTCTATCTCTTTCTCCCTCTCTGAAATCAATAAAAATATATTTTAAAAATACCCCTTTTAAGTATAATAGTGCCCCCCTAAAAGAAAAGGATGAGATTTCTGCATGTCTCCTTCCTACCTGTTAATTTAGGCCCACCAACTTTTCTTGCTCAAAGCCTCCTCTGTCATCCTGCTGTCCTCCAGAGGCAGCAAAAGGCCGAGCTTTGAGTGCAGGCTGCAGAACTAGACATCAGTCTCACTTCCTGATCCCTTCCCAGCCTCAGGTGAATTACTCAACCTTCCATGCCTTGGTCTCAGCAAGAAGTACGTGCTTTACAAACGATCAGTGTTCCCTCTTGCGGGGCACCTCGGGCAACCACCTTCACTCGTGGGCAGTCTCAGACTGCCCTGGTCCTCTGTGGCCTGAACTGGTTCCTCATTCCAAGTCAAGGGGGGAAAGGTACCCACTGGCCTGGTTCTCTAAGGTGAGCCTGAGTTCCTGAGGGCCCAGGGGGAGCACCCGAGTGAGCTCTAGGCTCTTTATCTTGGGATGTCTGGCCCCGGCTCAGAGAAGGCTTCCGGACAACAGGCACTGACTTGAGTGTGTGCCCAGTGGCCTCACGCAGCCTTGCCACAGGCGGGGGTGGACACCTCAGGGTGGTTCCCGGTCAGGCTCTGAGAACTGCTGCTGCCTAGACAGCTTTCTTCCTCTTGCCTGAATTTTGTGCTTTCACCTGCTGGTACCTTAACGGGGCTGGCCCTAGAGTCAGGCCTCATCTGCTACCATCTATCCCACTCAGTCCCAGGGTGTTCCCTTCCCTGTCTAAGGTGCACTGACTGGCCTTTGTATTTGTCCCCTTTCATTCATTCATTCTCCCAGTGTCATTAAGAAGTTTTTATTCATTCTCCCAGCATCGGTAAGAAGGCCAAAGATATGTAACAGACCTCTCTTGCTAAATGATAAATGGCATAACCATAACACAAATCATTTCAATTGCACCAACCAACCTGAAGGCCCCACTGAATATTAAAGACAGTAAAGCTGATGGGTTAAGAGGCACTTAATAAAGTGCCTGAAAGGAAGGCACTTAATACTGTGCCTTTGCTGAGCAAATATTAAAAGCCTGAAACAATCTCATAGTTGACAAAGTTAGTTACTAAACAGCCAACTCCAGCTATCAGCAAGATATCGGGTTGGGGGCTGACACCCACGCAAAAGCACATACTTATCAGCTTCATCTGGATAAACTTGATTCTTTCTGTTCTGCTGTTCGTAGGACAAAATTAAATTCTTACCAGTGTGCCTGCTTCAAATCTCACGCATGGAATGGAAGGAATGAAGAAATGGATAGCAGAAACTTACTGGCAAATAAAACATTAAGTGAAACAGCTGGTTTTATTGCTGGGGTAGTAGGAATTTTTTGTTTTTAATTATGCAACCAGTATGTGTTCCTTTAGAAAAACTGGAACATACATAAAAAAGCTGAATACCCAGGATGATCATTATAATAACAGCGGCAACTATGGCAAATGGTATTATACCCATTTACTATATGCCTGCATTTTCAGATGGGTTCTCTGCCTTATTTTCCACAATCCTGAAATGAAGGTACTTTTAATCAAATAAGTATAGCATAAGGGTTAAGAATACAGAATTAGGGCAGAGTCTAACTTTCTGGGTTTACATCCTGGTTCGGCCACTGGCTAAGCATACATCAGTGCCTCTCCTCCTCAGTTTCCTAATCTGTAAAATGGGAATCATAATAGCACCCACCCCAAAAGATTGGTGTCTAGAATTAAATGTAAAACTGCACAGCACCTACTGGGGATTGAGCCTGCAACCCAGGCATGTGTCCTGACAGTAATCAAACCTCTGGGCTGTGCTGAAATGTTTTATGTGCAGTTTTACAGGCGATAAAACAATTCAGCAAGGGTAAATAACTTACCCATTCTCACAACTGAAATCAGCATTAGTACTGGCCATTAACTCAACTGCATCCGAGTCAGAAGTAGGTAGCTGGTTCATAATTAACAGAGGATCTCAATAAATATGAAAGCAATAAAATATTTCCTGCCTTGTATTTTAATGATATCAATTATCAACTTCTTGACCCTGAACCAGTTACATAATTTGCAGGGGCCAGTGAAAAATAAAAATGCAAGACACTTTATTAAAAAAATAATTATGAATTTCAGGGCGGTAACATCAGAGTATTAAACCAATCCTGAGCCCCTTCTGAGCACAAGGTAGCATGCCTTTGAAGCTAGATCAACTCAACCCTTTCAATGGCCAACTTTCAGAATTGAAATTGGATTGTGTGGTCATGACAGTAAAGCTTCGATGATCAAGATGTTCTTTTTTTTAAAAAAAAAAATGTTTTTATTGATTTTAGAGAGAGAAAAGAGAGAAGGAGAGAGAAAAATATTGATCAGCTGCCGCCTGCATACCCCTACAGGGGATCAAGCTCAAAACCTAGGCATGTGCCCTGAGCAGGAATCGAACCAGCAACCTCTTGGTGCACAGATGCTCAATCCACCTAGTCAGACTGGATGGGTTCAAGATGTTCTTTTTTTTTTTTTTTTTTTTTTTTTTTTTTTTTTTTAAATATATTTTATTAATTTTTTACTGAGAGGAAGGGAGAGGGAGAGTTAGCATCGATGAGAGAGAAACATCAATCACTGCCTCCTGCACACCTCCCACTGGGGATGTGCCCGCAACCCAGCTACATGCCCTTGACCGGAATCGAACCTGGGACCCTTCAGTCCGCAGGCCAACGCTCTATCCACTGAGCCAAACCAGTCAGGCCAAGATGTTCTTTATGATTACATTTGACCTTCCTCTTCCCCAAAGGGAATAGGTATACTGTGAAATGATCTACAGTGATAACCAATAACAAAGTCAAAACCAAATAACTAGCAAGTATGAACAGTTTCCTGAGACCTCCTTGACCGCTGAAGGCATTAAGGACCAAGTTATTCCAGGAAAATCTGCTGCAAAATTATAATTTTCTAATTACAAGTGTCCTTAGGTTTTTCAAGTTAAGCGTCACAGAGAACTTTCAGTGAACACCTTTATCACAGCTTTCTGGAAAAAGAAATAATTCAACTATGTCACATTACAGATTATAAACTAAGACTGCTCTTATCAAACAAGTTTTTCTGTTAAGAAAAACTCCAGTTTATTTAAACTCTTTTCTTCATCTCCAATGACTAAAAAGTGGGCTGTTTTCAGAAGTCGGTATTGAAAGAGTGTGTGGTTTAATGACAATGATGAATCTCTCTATAAAAGGGGATGTTAGTTCTGTGACTTTGTACTTTATCTTGATATTTCACAAGAAGTTGGACAGCCCGATACTGAGGATACAAAATGCAGCTGACCTAAAAACCAGAACTGTCCAGTTGTTTTTAAAGTGTTCATGGTGAGACTTAGAGTTAAGAGCAAAATGATGGAGGACTCCCTCTGTAACAGGAACGGAATTAAATCATCAGGTACACTAGGATGCCTAGTGGTGAGTCATTTACTCTGGGGGCATGATCTAATTAACACCAAGGACTTACAATAAAGGTTTATTTTCATTGGATGGAGGCTTTACATGAAAAAAAAAAAAAAAAAGTGCCTTTTGACTTCCAGTGGGTGCTCAACAGATTTAAAAGAAATATGGCAGGTGCAAGAACAGCTTAGCAGTCACCATTTACCAAATGAGGTGATGCTGACTGCTCAATGCTCACCAACCAAAGACAACCCATGTTCCTTTAACCTAAAACTCCTTGACAATTATAGTGTCAATTACAGTGTCAATTATAGTGTCAATTATAGTGACAATTATAGTGTCAATTACAGTGTCAATTATAGTGTCAATTCGAAAACCAGGACTTCAGTACACTGGATAAAATGAATCAACTAGAACAATTATACCAAACAACTACAAATCCTTATTCTAACTGCTAAGTTTATTAGCTTGTAACTTGAAGGCACCCACAACTCCCAGAATTGGAGAGATGCCTAAGCAGGGTTTCTCAAGCAAAATACTACTGACATTTGGGGCCTGATAATTCTTGATTTGGGGGGGGGGGGGGGGGCGCTATCTTGTGCACTGCAGGATGCTGAGCTGCATCCCTGGCCTCTACCACTAGATCCCAGTAGCACCCACTCCCCACTTGTAACAACCAAAACTGTGTCTAAATGCATTTGGAGCGGTGGGGGGCCAAAACCACTTCCAACTGAGAACCACTGCTTTACTTACTTTTTAATATATATATTTTATTTCAGAGAGGAAGGGAGAGGGAGAGACAGAAATATCAGTGATGAGAAAGTCATTGATCGGCTGCCTCCTGCATGCCCCACACTAGGGATCAGAGACTGAGCCCGCAACCCGGGCATGTGCCCTGACCGGGAATCGAACCCGTGACCTCCTGGTTCAAAGGTCAATGCTCCACCACTGAGCCGTGCCCGAGGTGCTGAGAACCACTGCTTTAAAGAGAAGGTAATACATAAAAGACAAGGAATCGATGTACTTTGGAACAGGAAGGGGTTTTAAGGATCCTGGGCACCAGTGATTCTCAAACTTGGGTATGCATCAGTCCCCCTGGGCCAGAGAGGGACAATGCCTTGCCCAAGGTCACAGGGCGAGTTACAACCTGGACTCCAAACCCAACCAAGCCCTCCCTTACAAAAAGGGTGGGTGGGGTGAGGAGCGTGTATTGTTCTTACCCCTTTGGGGAGAGCCTGACTGGTTAAGACGGTGCGGTGCGCCCTGGCACCAGCGGCCACACACAAAACCCCGACTTGATGTTTAATGGGTGGGCGACCTTGAGCAAAGCACGTAACCTCGGAGCGCCTCAGTTTCCCTTTCTTCCCAGCGTAATAATAACAGTACCTACCTCCTTGGATTGTTGCAAAGTCCAAAAGAGTTAATGTAATAAAGCCCTCGGCACAGGGCCTGGCACACAGTAGGCACTCAACCCAAGTCCTGTGCTGGTTCTTGCCCCGCGACCGAAGAACTGAAGGGGTCTGCGAGCCCGAGGGCGGACACAGGAGATGGCTCACGCGGGCGAAACGACCCCGGAGTTCTCCCTCCTCCTCTCCCCCGGCCGGACCGCGCCCCGCCCCTCACCTGGTCCCGCAGCTCCCGCTCCAGCTGCCGGTAGTCGTTGTTCCAGACTAGGAGGTGCAAAGGGAAGTGGCCGCTGGTGTCGCGGGCCGCGGACATGGCGAGGAGGCCGCAGCCGGGCCTCACCGCCCGCTTGCCAAGCCTCAGCCCCCGCGGGGTCTCCGGCGCCGCCCGCCCGGCGGCCGGAGAGCTCGAGAGAGAAGGGTGAGCGAGTGAGGGGCGCGGGGCGCGGCGGAGCGGCCTACGGGGCCCGGTGCGGGGAGCGCGGGAGGTCGGGGGTTGGGTCGGGGACCCGGTCAGCCGCGCCCACCCCGCGCCCCGCCGCGCTGCCGCCCGCGCTGACAGCTCCCGAACCGACTTCTGCGGACTGAACTGCCCCAAACCGGGAAGTGCCGGGAGCGAGCCACCGCACACCGCGGCGGGGGGGAAGCGAGACCAGCCCCCCGGCCCGGGGTCCACCCAATCCCACCCACGTGCAACTCCACGCTAGAAGACACAGTGAAATTCCGCATACGATTTAAAATTCTCTCTCTTAGCCCGGGATCTGGAAATAGAAAACTCAGCCTGCCCGTCACCAGCCCTTCCCCCCTGCTCCAGCAACCTCATATGGTTCGGCCCACAACTGGGCTACTTCCAACGACTCTGCGCTCAGGGGGTGACAACAGCTCATGGGCCGAACCATTCCGTTTACTGACTCCCCTGGCAGCCTTCCTGCACCCGGGCAGATGCTTCTATGATGGGTCAGAAGCCATTTTGGAAGTGGGCAACACCAAACAGTTTTGAAGGGGGAACTATAAACCCTAGAGAAGTGGCATTAAATAGTTGCATGGCATAGAGATTGTTCTGTCTCATGGTTTCTCGAGGAAGGGCATTTTTGAAGGAGATAATTCTTTCTGTGGGGGTTGTCCTGTGCTTTGTAAGATATTGAGCAGCATCCCTAGCCTTTCTACCCACTGGTTGCCAGTAACACTCCCCCCCAAAATCCTCCAGACATTGCCAATTGTCCCCTGGAGGAGGCGAATCACCCCCAGTTGAAAACCACTGTTATATCTGAACTCCGAACTAGTTATGTTACCGATGGCTTATTCCACACATGAGAGTCATGTTTTTTTTTGAAGCTAGCCATTTGAATTTTTGGGTTATGAATACGCAGCCTTGACCACAGTCTGCAAGTATAAAGTTCATTCTTTGAGTTCCAACCTAAGACACTAAATATAGCTCCTTGAGTCAATAAAGAACCAAGTCAATTTACATCTACTCACCCATCTGAGCTTTCTCCACAGCTGTCCACAACTAGACTACATAGCTGGGTGAAATGATTTAATGAACCCAGAAAGCTTACCCTCTGCCTTCTCAGCTTGGCAACAACAGCTGTTGAAGAATCCTGGTTTAATCCATTTTCTGCGTGTGTTGAGTCCAGATTGGTGAGTCTCCCATCCAAGATAGGATGCAGGAGCATGGGGAGGGTACCCAGAGACTAACCGTGGAATGTGTGGGAATTATGTGGTTACACCACACATTTATCAAAATGGAGAGACGGACCAAAACCCAGAGCTTCTGAGACCTATTTGGAAGGGAGGGGGAGAGACAGAGAGAAGCATCGATATGAGAAAGACACATGGATTTCTTCCAGGACTTCCTATCCTTTCAGAAACCTTGTGCAACTTAATCTTTTCTCTTCTTGTCCCAGGTTTATTGAACACCTCTCTTATTCATTAATTGAAAAACTCCACAATGGCTGCTTACCAGAGTACCCAAAGTCAAACAGTACCAGACCCATAAGAGGCGTCCAATATTTGCCGAATGGAGCTCACAATTGTGTTTACATATGAGAAATTGGTGAAGAAAACAAGATCAAGTCAGTACAGTCATGCTGACAAAACTGGTTCAGACCAAATGGGCCGAACCATGAGGAATATAATTTATTTTACTTTGACAAGCTTGAGCTTGAGGGCTTAAACTTTTTTAAAAAATATTTTTTTATTGATTTTTCTAGAGAGACAGCTGACAGCTTCCAAAGAGAAACACCAATGAGAGAGCATAAGATCGATGATCACTAAGCCCGCAACCCTGGCATGTGCTCTGCCATCCAAAACCATGACCTCCTGGTTCATATGTCGATGCTCAACCACTGAGCCACACCAGCTGGGCTATTCTCTTTTCTTTGTAACATGCTGGTAGTGTTTACGATTTGCAAGTCTTAAGACCCTTAAATAAATCTTTGTCATTTATTTGTAGTCAAAACCTCTCGACTTTTTTTGCTTGGTTGACTCATATAGCCCATACAATAAATATTCCTTAGCATTAGGGTGTCTCTTCTCTCCTTCACACTGATTAAACTCATCTCATTGTGTTTATCTTATAGCATCCTGTAAATTACTTTAGGTTATCTATTCTTACTCTAAACACAAATTGTGACAAGAAGATAATAGTAAAACCAAATACCAACAATAATAGGAGCTACTATTATTGACAGCTTACTATGGGACAGGCGCACCACACTTTTCTGTGAATTATTACATTTCTCCTTAGCCAGATAGTAAACATTTAGTTTTCCAGGTCACATATGAGTTTTGTTGGCTATTCTTCCTCTTCCTCTTTACCACCCCTTAACATTTATAAACCATTCTTAGGTAGCAGGCCATATAAAAGCAAACCTAAGTTTATTGTTAGATAACACATTATCTCCATTTTGCTGATGAGGCTAAAACTGCCGCTTAAGGAACAGCTAGCATTCTTATTTCACTCATTTTACTGTAAGTCTACTGCAGTCAAATGTCAGCTCCGTAAGGACGGGGTATTTTGCCTTCTTTGCTGACTTCGGTTTCTTTGGTGCCTAGAGCCGTGTATGGAACGTAGTAGGTGCTCAGTAAGTATTTGTTGACTAAAGTAATGAATAAATGAACTTGGCCAAAGTTACACTAGTGCCTATTGATTGGCTCAGTAAAGGGTGGCTACAGTCCCGGTCAATAGGCGTTTGGCTGCTCTCCCTGGTATTACTCAGGGCTGGGATGGAGCGCCTCTCTTCCGGGGAGGGAGGCCCAAACTCTGACCGGTAGGCAGGCCGGGGGATGCTGGGTACCGCTCTGCCCTCAGTCAAGATGGCGACCAGGCAGCGTGCCCTTTCGGGTCACATGACCGCCCGACGCCAAAGGGCGCCTCCCCACGCCTGCGTGTTGCGCCGCGGCTGCGAAGCGCTGAGGGGAGAGGCGCCGCCGCCAGCGCCGCGGTGGGGACCCGTTAGAGCGGAAGCGCTGCCGTCGCCGCTGCCGTCGCCGTCTCGGGGCTTCAGGTACCCGGCAGGTAGGAGGCGGGAGCCATGTCGAAGCGGCTCCGGAGCAGCGAGATGTGCGCCGACTGCAGCGGGCCGGGTGAGTCCCCGCGGCCGGGCCCGCTCCCCTCAGCTCTCCTGCCTGGGACCCCTGCCCCGCGCCGCCCCCACGGGTCAGGCGGCTCCCGGCGGCCGGGTCCTGCGCCCCACGGGCCCGGGGTCGCGACTCGGAGCAACTGGGGCAGCCTTGGGGCGCGAGCCGTCCCGGGCCTGTCAGAGCCGCCGGGCAGGGGGCCGCCGCCCTCCGGTCCCTCCCGTCCCTCCCGTCCCGGGCCTTGCGGAGAGGGGCGGGCTCGAGGCCGGGCAGCTTCTTCCACAGGAAGGGGCTTGGGCAACGCGCAGGAAGGCCAATTACAGAAGTGAATGCGGGCGTCCTCGCCGCCGCGGCCCCGGGGGCGCAGGTGTCACCTCCCCTGCCCCCGGCACCCCCGCCGCCCGGAGCCCGCCGCCCCGCCGGCACCCTGCCCGAGTGGGCGACCTTCGCCGCTTCCCTCCGCCGAGACCAGCCCACCGGCCCGTGGACGAGTCCCCGCTCCTGACGTTCGGGCTCCGCTCCCGGGGAGTCTCCAGGATGTCGGGGGCTTGCCCACGCCACCCGGCACTTAGGAGTCGACGCCTGTCTCAAGTTTTGGCATCTGAGCGGCCCGAGTTCACACCCGATTTTGCTGCTGGGTGACCTTGGGCTGATGACTGCGTTGGGCTGAGCCTTGCTTTCCTCATTTTTTCCGGTGGGCATCACCAGGAGCCCCACACTCAGTGGTTAGGAGGGTTCAGCCAACACTCCTGAGGTCACGTCACTTAGGTGGTGGTGGTTTCTCCCTCCCTGAATGGTGTTCCTCCGTACAGAGCCCCTGAAAGCTAGAACTGAATTTCTAAATTGTACATCGATTACGGTTTACAAAACAAACTGGGCAGTCAGGCACTTGGGGGCATTGTCAGGGCAAAACCATTCCTCCCCTGTGTAGCGTTCAGATTTAGAGTTCAGGTCCATCTTAGGGATTGGAGCTGCGTTGACAGGCCTCTGTGCTGTTTTCGGTGCTTGGGCTTATCTGCTTTGAATTGGAAGTCATTCAAAGGTAAGATGGCTTCCTTGGCACAATAGCGTCCAATAAACAATCTTAATGAAATCGTTGAGCAGCGGTGTTTTTGCAGCTGCTCTGAGCTTCATCTGGTTACATGGCAGTGGAGATCGATTTTATTTTATTTTATTATTTTTTTAAAATATATTTTATTGATTTTTTACAGAGAGGAAGAGAGAGGGATAGAGAGTTAGAAACATCGATGAGAGAGAAACATCAATCAGCTGCCTCCTGCACCCCCCACCGGGGATGCGCCCGCAACCAAGGCACATGCCCTTGACCAGAATCCAACCTGGGACCCTTGAGTCCGCAGGCCGACGCTCTAGCCACTGAGCCAAACCGGTTTCGGCTGGAGATCGATTTTAAAGAGTACCGTGATAACTCCAACCTTCCGTGGTTCTCCCCTCGCCTGGGAGTGCCAGTGATGTTACCAACTGTTTTTGAAGATAGGGAGCCGGGTGGAGGAGTTTAAAGAGGTGTTTTACCAACTAAGTTAGTGTGGGTTACACAAACACCATTGTAGTCTCTAAAAATGTTACTTGTTCCACTTCCTTATTTCTTGTCTTTTCAGTTGAACTGTCTGATGTGTTTGATCCACTTGAGGCTAGATTCAAACTTCCTCTTGGAATGCGTATTCTTTAGTTCTGAGTGGATGGTATGGGGCGAAGGAAAACTTTGGCTCCATTGCCACCCTAAATACTACCT
This sequence comes from Ia io, assembly GCA_025583905.1. Lineage (NCBI taxonomy): Eukaryota > Metazoa > Chordata > Mammalia > Chiroptera > Vespertilionidae > Ia > Ia io. Next base: position 25,930,106 of record JAJQQW010000023.1, read on the forward strand.
TGCACTTTCACCGTGTTTTGTGCGTTTCAGAACATTTTCTCTCCTATTGTGTCATTTTAGTTGTCTCATATGCCTAATCTATGAGACTTGAGTCACTTCCTTCCTGTTTTGAATGTAATTAGGCTACCTTGAAATGTTCTGTGAACTTGAGCAGCCAGGAATTTGTGCTGCTTTTTTGGTAAACCCTCGTGAACGTTACCTTATGGTTAGGAATCCCTTTCAGATTTTGATGAATACTAGGGCCTTCTCCCCCCCAGAATGCATGCATACTTAATCTTTCATACAGAATTTATATTAAGATTTCTCAGTGGAGTCACAGACATTTCCAAAGCCCATTAGTTGTGTTCCTGGAGCCCAGGTTAAGTAGCTCTGGCGTTACGCTTCAGATAAACTGCAAGGGCCCTCGCCACTTTGGGTCAGTGGATAGTGCGGTGGCCTGCAGACTGAAGGGTGATTCTGATCTATGATGTTAAAGTGATTAATTGAGAACCTTGCTTAATGTGTGTTAAGTTCTAGTTGTCTTGTTCCTGTCTAATTTCCTCCAAGAACATTGTGAATCTACTGAATAGATATGTGAAAACCAAAGCTGTGATTCAAAACAATCTCTTTTTTATCACCTGTAGTGGTACCATATTGCAAAAAGCAATGTTATGTGTCTTTGTAAGGATCCTTCATCTTGATGTTTTCAGTCTTTGCTTTTTAGAATGGCATAATAGTACTGAATTATTTTCTGTTCTATTTCATGGCAAACATTTAATCATCTTGTAAGTGTTTACATCTTAGTAAGTATTTTACCTTTAAAAAAAGAATCTAGTTCATTTAAAATATATTCTACTCTGAGTTTTACTGAGACTTTTACAATAGTAATGCAGTGTTCACGTGAAACATTCTACATTGTAAGTATTACCAATCAAAAACTTTTTCCAGCCTGGCTGGTGTGGCTCAGTGGTTGAGCATCGGCCAGTGAACCACAGGTCACTGGTTCAATTCCCCATCAGGACACATGCCCAGGTTGGGGGGTCCAATCCCCAGTAGGGGGTATGCAGGAGGCAGCCAATTGATTTTTCTCTCATTGATGTTTCTCTCTCTCTCTCTCTCTCTCTCTCTCTAAAAAAAAAATAATTTAAAAAACTTTTTCCAGTGGGTCATGAATTTCAGTGGACTCTTGAAAATATCTGAGTGGTACTTAGAAAATAATTTAGAAAAGTTAACATTACTGAGTACTTACTATATGCAAGCAACTTTACTTACTTTTTATATCCTCACTATCCTGAGAAGTGTTATATTCCCATTTGATCCATGCTGAGGATGCCTAAAAAAAATAAAATAAAATAACTTGCTTAGCTCATTGTGTGAGAAGTGGGAGAGTTGGGGTTCAAACCCTGGACTGCTTGTCTCCAGAGCCAGTTCTCTTAACCACCACACTCTCTGACTCCTAGGATTTGTCTTTGATTGAAATCCCATAACTTTTCATTATATGGTTGGAAAGGATTTGAATAAACTGTTAAAAATGGTAAAGATGGTGCACATGCATTTTAGAGATTTTTGTGGACATTGGAAAACTTTTAAATATAACCCTTAGACCAGGGAGCTTGTGTGGCACCTATTGTCACTCCATTGTGAGTCTGATGAAATGTAGGTCTTTTTTCTTTTTGGTTTCTAGGTATCCAGTGTACTTACCCAATGTGAAGTATTCTTGCTGCTTATAGTGTGAATTATTTCTGTTTCAATAGCTGTCTCTGGAACTTCATAGGAAAAAAGTATTACACACACCAAAAATACTACTCATTTTTATTTGACATCTTTGCTTCTTTGAAGCCACTGTTATTATAGATCTGTTCTTTCAGAGCAGTTGCAAGATTGGACTCAGTAGTTTATTTATTTTAATACATTTTTATCAATTTCAGAGAGGAAGAGAAGAGAGAAACACCAATGATGAGAGAGAATCATTGATTGTGTGCTTCCTACTGGGGATGGAGCCCACAACTCGGGCATGTGCCTTGACTGGGAACGGAACTATGAACTCTTGGTTCATAGGTCGACGCTCAACCACTGAGCCACACCAGTCAGACCTCAATAGTTTATTTAAAACAACTAATGGGTATCCTAACAGTGGTCGGCAAACTCATTAGTCAACAGAGCCAAATATCAACAGTACAACTGTTGAAATTTCTTTTGAGAGCCAAATTTTTTAAACTTAAACTTCTTCTAACGCCACTTCTTCAAAATAGACTCACCCAGGCCGTGGTATTTTGTGGAAGAGCCACACTCAAGGGGCCAAAGAGCCGCATGTGGCTTGCGAGCCGCAGTTTGCCGACCACGGTTCTAGAACATCTCTCTAGTGAAGGAGGCCAGATTTCCCAGTCATTCATCAGAACCACAACAGCTGAGCAGTTTTATAGTTTTGTCACTTGTAGCTTTCTGCTACGCAGATAGGCATATAGATTTGCAGCAATCTTTTCACCATTTTCTTTGGATAATGCTATGTGGATTATTCACTGTCACAGTTATATTATTTTGCCATTTGCGGAGATGGATTTAAAATGATTCATCTATATCCTCTCAATTTGCTTCTCATGTTGAATGAAAGAGCATGTATCTGAGGTGGTAGATCCCATTAGGGCTTCAGACTGTGGCCCTGAACCAGAAAGGAGATAACTGCTTATATAGGATTTCAACTCATGTTTTTAGTCTCAATTAACATTGTACCCAATCAGGCAAGATAGGTCGTATCACCAGCTGGATATGTTGATTAGCATACGAAAGCAACAAAAATGTCTTATTTTTCTGAAAAACCATACCTCAGTCATCTTTTGCCATCTGGCAGTAAAGCAACCAACTGGTATCCTCGCCACTGAGATTTCATTTTCTTTCCAGATCCTTCCTGGGCATCAGTAAATAGGGGAACTTTTATATGCGATGAGTGCTGCAGTGTCCATCGGAGTCTAGGGCGCCACATCTCTCAAGTAAGGCATCTTAAACACACACCGTGGCCTCCAACATTGCTGCAGGTAAAGGAAGACTTTTTCTCATGGTTTGTGATTTAAGTTTTTAGGGCTCATTGTTTTAGCAACTGAAGTTTCCCCTACTCCTTAAATCATACAAAAATGTTTGAATCATAACGGAATAGAGTGCTGTGCCCATCTTAAATTCATCATAGATGGATAGATAAGTAGTCATTCAAATTTCTTGGTACTGCTTCACTGCTGACTTTCTAGAATGTCTCCAGAAATTGTTTTTAAACACCTCATCGTTTCCACATACCGTGGTGAATGTTTCTGAAAGCTACTGCTTTAGAAACTTTTGTTAATGTACTTATCCCTCGGTACCTGCTGATATTTTTAGCACTTCTTTTCCTCCTTTGATAGAAGCACAGACTGGGATTCCTCAGAAATTTCTGAAACATCTGATTTAAAGTTGTTACTAGTTAGAGAACAAATTCAATTAACATGTTTTGATGGATTGCATAACACTCCGCTAAGTGTTGTGTATTGTTTTATTTGCGATTCAGTGTCATGTCACCTGTATTTCTATTTTAGGGTACGCATTCTCTAAGTTCTGTTGGAACAGAGAATTAAGCATGTGTTTCCCCTTCCTTTGCCTTGAGTACATATTTTACTAAGACTATGGCAGCTGCATAAGATGTCCCTTAAAAGTGCCTGTCCACACTAAGGGACCAGAACAAGTGGGTTTGGGTCTCTGATATCTCCACTAATGTAAAAAAACAGATGGGGCCATGTTAGCAGTCATGCTTTGAAATGAAATTGGAAGATATGGTTTATTAATAACTTTTACTCACAAGTTTCTAACAGCTCATTCTATGTGCAAGTAAGTGGGTGTTACTGTTCTCAGGTCTGTGTTTACAGATTTTTATTAGAGGATCTGAATAAAGTCTAGAGATGAGTAGTTTAAAATGCCAGGGTTGACCCTAAAACTTTTACCAAAGTGTGATACATCAACCCCCAGTGGTACTCAAGACAGATATAGATAATACTCTAGTATTTATTTTGGAGGTTGCAGTATATTAATGTGTATATGAAAGCTTTAAGTAACATATTAAACCGTAATTTCTAGAAAAAGTTTTAAAAATGAGTGGATTTAAAGAAAAATACCAAGTGGATAGTCTAGACGGTACATAGGTTGTTAAGAATCTTGTAAAGAGTATTTGGATAACCAGTCATGGGAAACACTGCCTTAAAGTGTCATAGTACTTTTCCTTCATCTATAATAATAAAAGCGTAATATGCTAATTAGACTGGACGACCTTCCGGACAAAGCCGGTGCTGGGAGGGAAGCCCGGGTCCCGGGTGCCTGACTGCGGCCAGAGGAAAGCCCGAGTCCCAGGTGCCAGAGGGAAAAGCTGGTGCTGGCAACTGGGGGAAGGAAGGCCTCCTCCTGCATGAATTTTGTGCATCCAGCCTCTATTAATCTATAAGAACAACATAATCAAACCCATTTAGATATCCTACTGGTCAAATCTGAATTCTCTGTACAGACTCATCTTTCATGCTCTGATATCAGAAAATGATGATGTGTGTGATGCCAGTCATGCTAGTTTTTGTAATGGGCCTTGTTTTTCCTGTTCAGTCATTGATTACCACTGAATATTTGTGGAAAGAAATTAAAATATGATTTTATACTGCTTGGTTTTAGATGGTTGAAACCTTATATAATAATGGTGCTAATTCAATATGGGAGCATTCTTTGCTGGACCCTGCCTCTATTATGAGCGGAAGACGTAAAGCTAATCCACAGGATAAAGTACAGTGAGTGGAATGTTTATAAATACTTTTATTTCTTTGGGACACATGGACCCACTGAAAGTGCAGCTATTTTTGACCAGCCTCCACAAGGGCAGCACAGGAGGTAGTTCCCCCAATTGTTCATTGAACTCTTTGCTATTAGAAATGCAGAACAAGGGGACCTGGCCGGTAGCTCAGTTGGTTAGAGCAGTGGTCAGCAAACTCATTAGTCAACAGAGCCAAATATCAACAGTACAACGAATGAAATTTCTTTTGAGAGCCAAATTTTTTAAACTTAAACTTCTTCTAACACCACTTCTTCAAAATAGACTCGCCCAGGCCATTGTATTTTGTGGAAGAGCCACACTTAAGTGGCCAAAGAGCCGCATGTGGCTCGCGAGCCACGGTTTGCCGACCACTGGGTTAGAGCATTGATACGTCAAGGTTATGGGTTCAATCAATCCCCAGTCAGGGCATATACAACAATCAACTAGTGAATGCATGAATAAGTGGAACAACGGATCGATATTTCTCTCTCTCTCTCCCTTCCTTCCTCTGTCTCTCTAAAAATCAATAAAGAAGAAAAAAAAAAATGCAGAATCAGGCCAAGCACGGGACCATCTCTTTTGCGTGGTTACACAGCACAAGTCAGTGATTTCTCCAGTTTGAGACTAAGGCTTAAAGGCTGTTGGTGTAATCAGATTTTGGCTTACGTACTCAAACAAGAGGTCTGTCAGACCAGACATCTAGGTTCTGCACTCCAGTCAGCCTGATGCCTTGCCTATAAGATGGGATGAAATGCTGCTTCCTCCCAAGGTTGTTAGGTCAATTACAAAATTACACAGAGAAAAGAGATGCTATAAAAAGCAGACATTCAGTCCTGGCCATTATAATCACTAATAATATGTTTTCAGACCCACTGCTGTAAACTTATTTCAGTGTTGCTCATTTTATTCTTGAGTAGGGATGTGGGTCACTTCCTCTTCTTTTTACAGCCTAGAGAATGGGGAACGTCGTATCTGAACTGCAAGTGAAATGTTTTCTTTTTTCTGTTTTCCAACCAGTCCTAATAAAGCGGAATTCATCAGAGCCAAGTATCAGATGTTAGCATTTGTTCATCGTTTGCCCTGCCGGGATGATGATAGTGTGACTGCCAAAGATCTCAGTAAGGTGGGTCACACCTTTTAAAATCTCTAAAATTACTGGATGAAGCAGTATATTGTTTTGTTTGGGGGAAAAAACAAACTTTAAAAGGAAAAAAAGAAAAACAAAACAAAAACTGCTATCTAGTCACTAAATAACTAATAACAGCTTTTCATTGCAGTTGGTTTTGTCTTTATTCTTAGTTCAAATGGCAGCCATTCATGTTAGTATAGGTAAGGGCATAGAGGAAAAATAAGTATCTAGAAATCTATTTGTGTTATTCAGGTAGGGTTTGAAAATTATGTTTCTACTAGAGGCCCAGTGCATGAAATCGTGTGCATGTAGGGTCCCTAGGCCTAGCCTGTGATCAGGGCCATCTTCCGCCCGCTCACCAGTCTCCATTCCCACCCTGCCACTGCTCACCCCAGTTCCCCGTGGTTCCCCATTTGCCATCCGGCGATCAGAGCCTATGGGCCAGGGGGAAGGACCAAGAGGTCTGCCTTCCGCCTGCTTGCCAGTCCCTAGTCCCACCCCAACACCACCCACCCTGGTTCCCTGTGGTTCCCCGTTTGCCATGATTGGAGCCTGCGGGCCAGGGGGAGGGGCCAAGAGGTCTGCCTTCCACCCGCTCGCCAGTCCCCAGTCCCGCCCTGCCGCCTCCCACCCCTGTTCCCTGTGGTTCCCATTCGCAATGATCGGAGCCTGCGGGTCAGGGGGAGGGACCAAGAGGTCTGCCTTCCACCCACTTGCCAGTCCCCAGTCCCGCCCTGCCGCCACCCCGGTTCCCCCGTGGTTCCTCATTGGCCATCCAGCAATTGGAGCCTACGGGCTCAGGGGAGGGACCAAGAGGTGGTCAGTGCACCTCATAGCGACTGGTTGATCGGTCGTTCTGGTTGTTATGCCGTTATGGTCGCTGCCTTTTATTATATAGGACTAGAGGCCCGGTGCATGAAATTCTTGCACTCAGGGGGTCCCTCAGCCCGGCCTGCGCCCTCTCGCAGTCAGGGAGCCCTCGGGGGATGTCCGACAGTCTGACATCCTTAGTGCTGCTACAGAGGCTTCTGGCTGAGCGGCACTCCCCCTGTGGAGCGTCTGCCACCTGGTGGTCAGTGCATGTCATAGCGACCGGTAGTTTCGCCGTTCGGTCGATTTGCATATTTGCCTTTTATTATATAGGATAGGGTAAGTTTTTTGTTTGTTTAACTTTGAAGTAGAAACCCTCACAGTTTCTAGAAGGGACTAGAAAGTTGGTGGGATTTCTTCAGGTCTCTAAGTTGCATACTTAAATGAAGATCTTCAGGAAGCAGGGTATGACTCAAAGCTGTAGTACATGGGGTGGTTTATTATACTTATAAAATGAGTAGTTTGTTTTCTTTATGTGGGCCTTTGCTTGTTTTTGAGAGATGCTACAAGAAACCTATTTCTCTGTTTTCAAAGCACTCTTTTGGCAGATGTTCACACATAGCATGAGCATTCACAGTTCAGAATTTTAAACTTTGCATAAAAATTTTTATTTCTTTGTTTCTTGCTACTTCCATTTCTTGTTACTTCTGATTATTAGTAAGACTGTCTTTTTTTTACCACAGTTTTTAAAAGTAAAATAAATTTTTAAAATAAGGCTTAGATAAAGATGTTAGAGTGGATATCTTTATTCCTATGATAAGGGTTATTGCATTTCAACAATTTGGTCAGAATTGAAGGCAGCTCATCTTCTGAATGTATAAGTACTTTTCTTCAGTAGTGCAGAATTTGGTATGCCACAGGCCCATTTCCCACCTGAAAGACTTCATCAGAGCATTGTATACAAGGCCAAGAATAGAGGTGTGGGAAGGATGCAATATAAGGCAGAACCCTGCAGTATTAATAGCTGTCCTGCTGTAATGGCTCAGTTGGTTGAGTGTTGTCCCGTGCACTGAAAGGTTGTGGGTTCGACTTCTGGTCAGGGCACATGCCCAGGTAGCGGGTTCAATCCCCAGTTGGGGTGCATGTGGGAGGCAACCAATTGATGTTTCTCCTCTCTCTTCCCTTCCACATGCCCTAAAAAAAAAAAATAATAATAATAATAAATACAATAACAATAATACTATAACAGCTGGTGTTTTTTTAGTATTTCCTACGTACCAGGTTCTGTGCTAGGCACTTTACTGTACCATTAACTCCTTACAGTAACTCTGTGAATAGGTGGCATTATTATCGGCATTTTAGAGAAGAGGAAACTGGGGTTCAGATTGCTTAATGAACCTCCTCAAAGTCACACAGGTTAAAGGTTTATATGGTTTGAAATTCAGGTCTATCAGACTTCAGAGCCATGCTCAGCCACCTCTCCATACTACCTCTCACTCAAGGTATAATTGTGCCACTTAGAGAGGTCTTGCATTTGGGCAGGTCAGCCTTCCCAGCCTTAGTTTCCTTATCAGTAAAATGGGCCTGACTCCGCCTTAGTGTCCAGGTATGGTTGTCACCAGCAAGGAAGAGACTGTTTCATCCCCTTACTGAGCTAAGTATGACTAACATATATCGAAATGGTCTGCCAGCTGCTCTAGTATATCACTCTTTACACTTTTAACAGCATTCCTTTTTTATTTGTGTGTGTTTTTCAGCAACTCCATTCAAGCGTGAGAACAGGGAATCTTGAAACCTGTTTGAGGCTGTTATCTTTAGGAGCACAAGCCAACTTCTTTCACCCTGTAAGACAGCAGGAATTGATCTACATATTAAATTGAAACTAAGTGGGTTGTGTTCGTGTAGCCTTTTCTTTATTAAATTTGCTTTTTTGTCTCCGTTTTATTAATGATTCTTAGGAAAAAGGAAACACCCCACTCCATGTTGCCTCCAAAGCAGGACAGATTTTACAGGCGGAATTATTGGCAGTATATGGAGCAGACCCAGGCACACAAGATTCCAGTGGGAAAACTCCTATTGATTATGCAAGGTTAGAGACCTAGATTCTTGTCACTTCTCTCTGGGCTTCTTTGTGTTTTGTATGATTCATTGTTAAGTTGCTAAATTGTGTATGGTTAACATTTAACCCCTTATAAAAATTTACATGCAGTTATTTTCAGATGACTTTTCAAATGAATATCAGCTCAGAACCTGGGAAAGTAGAACCATAACCAGTCTGCTTAGCTTCCAATCTTTCATGTGATTCTTTATAATGATACGGTATTTGAGCCATAGTTATACTCCAAATCAAGCACTAAGAATGGCAGAACCTACTCCTCAATTTTTATATATTTTTAACCATTGCTTAAACTTAAAAACAAATGTGTATGAGTAGGTAGATGTGTAATTAAACAACTATAGTAAAATGTCAATTCTAGGGTTTATGTAGCTCATCTTTCCTTCTTTTTCTAAATTAATTGCAAAGCATGTTTACTCTACAGAGAATAAAATGGGTGAATGACAAAACTCTGCCCTCCTAGAATTTACTGTTCCATAGAGGAGATGATTCATAAATGCATAAAAGAGCTAAATGGGGCAAGATAATGTGGAATTTGTTTGCCAAAATAGATAACTAGTCTTAAAAGGCTAGGATTCTTCATTGCAGCCAAATCATTAAGAAATTTCTTTTACTTTGTCTTTGAAGAATGGGTTAGATTTGGGTGTATGAAGGAAGAGCTCAGGCATTCCAGGGGAGAAGAAAGACATGAGTCAAGTTCAGGAAGAAGGCATAGGCAGGGCATGCTCACCACAGCAGGGTACCTGACTGGATGGCACAGAATTGTCTGGGAATAAAGAGCTACAGTATTTGACCAGATCTAAGACTCCACTGTTTGTACAGGTCATTCATTATTTTATATACTACTAAAAAACTTGGCCAATTAAATGATGAGTATCATCAATTGTAAGATACTTCCTGATTTCATAGATGTTTACAAAATGAGGGGGGAAAAAGATGTGTATCACAGAATCAAAGTTGTGTGATAGGGAGAATATTTTGTAGTGCCTTGAATGGTAGAAAGAGAAACTGACAGAAGCTAACTTCATCTTTTAAGAGGAAGAGAGCCCTCAGTAAATGATACTTACTGTCACTTACCTTGGAATTTTTTCATGGGTACCGTGCATATGTGCCTTGTTACTAAAAGGACTTCAAGCAGCTTATATGTTTATTTCATGAATGAAGAAAGGCAAACTTATTATTTTCTATTATGGAAATTGAAGATAAGGAGGTGAAAGCTACAGGTATGGGTTAGGTTGGTCTGCGTCTCTGAATTGAGGACCACATGGTTACTAAACTCTCATCCAGGTCAGACGGGCTCCATCGGCAGCATCTAGTGGAAAGACCATCTTTAAAATATTGATGTCCGTACTCATCCATCTTCACGGATTCAGAATTTCCAAGGGTGGGGTCTGGATATCTGTATAAATTTTAAAGCACTTTTGTTAATTTTTGAGAATCTCTATCCTAGACCATTTATTAATTTTATCTTCTGCCTCATTAGATGAAGTTATTATTTACCTGATAAGTCCTTGAATTCTTATGGACTTATCAGGTAAATAAGAACTTATTAAGTATTCTGTCTTTTATATAAAAGGAGAGGGAGGACTTCAGATTATGAGAACAGTTTATAAGTGTGGGAATCAAAGTAGACCTTGACAGTTTACCTCACACAAAAAGGTTGATTATTCTAAAAAGTCATGTTTGATAATTGTTCAGGTGTCTCAGGAGACGTCTCTGTCCTTTTTTATTCTAGAGCCAGTGGCTGGTGAGCAATATAAATGGTACTTTGTTTTCTCTTGGTAGGCAAGGAGGGCACCACGAGCTGGCAGAACGCCTTGTAGAAATACAGTATGAGCTGACTGACAGACTAGCCTTTTATCTCTGTGGCAGGAAACCAGGTGAGTGAAAGGACCTCAGCCTCTCCACACCTCCAGTTAGTCAGTCTCTGGAAAAACAAGTTGGGACACTATTATTTATGACCTCTGCTTTAACATATCCTCCAGAACATTGTGAATAAGGATTTCTATTTGAAATGATAACTACAGCATTTTCAGTTTTATGTAAAAGATATTGGTCAAATCTCCTTGAATTTTAGCTTTTATAACTTCATTTTAGCTCTAGATAGTGACTATTTCAGGCATCAAAGTGCATAATTAAACCAAAACTGAATGTGCATCACAGTTCTTGGCATGTAATGGGACTAGGAATGCAAGAGCAAAGCAGTCACTTTTGTAGTTATTTGAAGAATTCTGTCTAAGGAATGGAAAAAACTCCAAAAGTGAATTTTGCCTTTAACCACCTTTATTTTTGAGGTGGAACTGGGGTCATTAAACCGTGGTTCAGTGGGCCAAATCTAGCCAATGACCTGTTTTTAAAATGAAGTTTTATTGCAAGATAGCCAGGCCAGTTCCATATTGTCTATGGCTGCTTTTGCACTATAGAAGCAGAGTTGAGCAAGTTGAGTAGTTTGACAGAGACCATATAGCCAAAGAGCCTAAAATACTTATCTGGCCTTTTACAGAAAAAGTTTGCCAACCCCTGATGTAGATTATCCACATACATGTATATAGTGGTTCTCCACTCTGGTTGTACATAGAGGTAGGAGCTCCTGATGTGGGTCCAGTTCCTGGTGAGATGGAGTAAGCACACCCCACCCTGTCTCTCCTGAATATAATTAAAAACCCTGGACCAGATGCATGGAATAGCTATTTAAGGACTCTAGCTCGTGGATTAGGGAATTCAAGGTACCATTAAGCTGGTGGTGAGAGTTGTGTACTCCTGATAAGGCCTCTACGGCAGCCTGAAACTGGAACTATATAACAGATGCAGAGAAGGCTTCTTGGTCTGGTATGAGGAGCAGGAAGTAGGACTCCTGCAGGACAGAGAGTTGGAGGATTCCCTTTTTTTTTCCTACTTCCTTTTCCCCTTACCCTAGCTAGTGGTCGGCAAACCGCGGCTCGCGAGCCACATGCGGCTCTTTGGCCCCTTGAGTGTTCTAATGCCACTTATTCAAAATAGACTTGCCCAGGCTGAAAACCGACTTCTGCGCATGGGCCACGAAGTTTCAATCGCACTGTATGTGCGTGCCCGCACGTGGTATTTTGTGAAAGAGCCACACTCAAGGGGCCAAAGAGTCGCATGTGGCTCGTGAGCTGCAGTTTGCCAACCACTGCCCTAGCCCCAAGGCAGTCCTGTGGCTAAATCAGCCTAAATCTCTGGCCAAAAGCATGAGGGGAATCCTGATTGCTTTTATTTTTCTCTGTATTCTCTCACCAGGAGGTAGAACCTAACCTACTAAAATAAAAATACTGCCCAGCCAGTGTGGCTCAGTGGTTGAGCATTGACCCATGAACCAGGAGGTCATGGTTTGATTCCCAGTGGAGATACATGCCTGGGTTGGGGGCTCGACCCCCCAGTGTAGGGCATGCAGGAGGCAGCCAATTGATGATTCTCTCTCATCATTGATGTTTCTATCTCTCTCTCTTTCTCTCTCTGAAATCAATAAGAACATATTTAAAAAACAACAAAAAAAATTAACACTGTCCATAAAATGTAAGGAAGACTCAGTTTCACAACATAATATTTAAAATGTCCAAGATAACATTCATAATGACTTGACATCAGGGAAATCCCAAAGACTTGTAAGGAAAAAGTAGTCAATAGACACCAACCTCAGATGACACGGTTGTTGGAATTATCAGACAAAATATTTTAAGCAAACAGGAACACCATGCTCTAAAAAGCGTGAACATCTTGAAACATTAGAAATGTAGAAAATCTCAGCATAGAGAATAGAAGATAAAGAAATGAACCAAATAGAAATATTACAACTGAAAAAATATAATTCACTGGATAGCTTAATAGCAGATTGGAGATGACAAAAGAGCGACTAATTGAAAATAAATCACTAGTCCCCTAATCGGTTTGGCTCAGTGGATAGAGCGTTGGCCTGCGGACTCAAAGGTCCCGGGTTCGATTCCAGTCAAGGGCATGTACCTTGGTTGCGGGCACATACCCAGTGGGGAGTGTGCAGGAGGCAGCTGATGGATGTTTCTCTCTCATCGATGTTTCTAACTCTCTATCCCTCTCCCTTCCTCTCTGTAAAAAATCAATAAAATATATATTTTAAAAAAAAGAAAAGAAAATAGATCACTAGAAATTACCCAGTTTTGAACAATAGAGAGAAAAAAAGAATGGGAGGAAAATGAAACTAGACAGAGCCTCAGGGACCTGTGGGACAGTAGCCAAAGGTCACATTTGTATCAGCAGATTCCCAGAAAGAGATCAGAGTGTGATATAGAAAAATGCTTAAAGAAATATTGGCTAAAAACTCTAAATTTGGCAAAAGACATGCGCTTACAGATTCAAGAAGCTCAAAGAATTCCAAAAAGAATAAACTCAAAGAAATTGTCACTCAGATATATTAAAATCAAACTGCTGAAAACCAAAGACAACAAAACATTCTGAAACTGCAAGAAAATAAATGACACCTAGAAGAACAATTATTTGAATGACTAGATTTCTCATCAGAAACCATGGATATGAAAAGGAGGTAGAACAATATTTTTGAAGTGCTGAAACAAAAAAGAGTTGTCAATCTAGGACTCCAATTTTCAGTGAAAATAACCTTCAGGAATGAAGCAAAATAAAGACATTTTAAGATGAAGGAAAAGAAGAGAATTAGTTGCTCTAGCAGAAATGCTAAAGCAAGTTCTTTGAGTAGAAGGCAAATGATACTGGAAGGAATCTTGGAACTTAAGGAATGAAAGAAGAGCATCAGAAGTGATAAGTATCTGGTTAAAAATAACAGCTATGTTTTCCCCTTAAATTCTTTAAGATATGTATGATAGTTTAAAAATTAAAACATCTGGTGGGGTTTTCAGCATATGTCAATGTAATAAATTTGACAGCTACAACATAAAAAGGGAGAGAGAAATATGGAGGTAAGATTGCCTTCTTAAAATGGTAAAATGTTATTTCTAAGTATACTGTAAAAATTTATGTGTATTATAATCCCTAGCACAACCATTAAAAAAAGACTACATACAATGAATATATGCTCAAAAATTCTAGAAATAAAATAGAATATTAAAAGTCAATCAAATAATCAAAAGATATTTTGATTGAAAAATATTCAAAAAAAAAGAAGAAAGGGGGAGAGAGGAACAAAAAACTGAGGCCCAAGCAGAAACTAGTACAATCATAGACTTACATCCAGATATTGCAATAATGACACTAAATGTTCCTGAGCTAAACACACCAATTAAAAGCAGACATTATAAAAAATAAATAAATAAAAAATAAATAAAAGCAGACATTATCAGAAGATTTAAAACAGAAAACAAGCCCTAACTGTATGCTGTCTACAAGATACCCACCTTAAATATGATCTTATAAGGCCCTGTCCAGGTAGCTCAGTTGGTAAGAGCATTGTCCTGATACGACAAGGTTGCCAGCTCAATCCCCAGAAGGGGGTGTGCAGGAGGCAGTCGATCGATGTTTCTGATCAGTACAAATGTGTTTTTTTTTAAATAAGAAAGTCTAACTCAGGTGTCTTCAAACTACGGCCCGCGGGCCACATGCGGGTGTTTTTGCCATTTCGTTTTTTTACTTCAAAATAAGATATGTGCAATGTGCATAGGAATTTGTTCATAGTTTTTTTTAAACTATAGTCCGGCCCTCCAACGGTCTGAGGGACAGTGAACTGGCCCCCTGTTTAAAAAGTTTGAGGACCCCTGGTCTAACTCTTGCCCCAGCCATTTTGGCTCAGTGGATAGTCGGCCTGTGGACCAAACGGTCACGGGTTCCATTTCGGTCAAGGGTACGTACCTGGGTTGCAGGCTCCTCCCTGGCCCGGGCCCTGGTCTGGACTCATGCAGGAGGCAACCGGTCGATGTGTTTCTCTCACATCAATATTTCTGTCTTTCCCTCTGTCTTCCACTCTCTCTAAAAATCAATGGAAAAATATCCTCGGGGGAGGATTAAAAATAAATTAAAAAAAAAAAAAAAAGAAAGTCTAACCCTCTACTTGGCAATTTTAGAGTGAGTAGAGATTAGGGCTATAGACTTCAAAATGGATCATAGATGTAAATAAAAACATAAAGCTAGAAACTAGAAGAAAACACAGGAGAAACTCTTTGTGACCTTGGACTAGGTAAAGTACTTGGTTGTAATATCAACAGCATAAGCCATAAAATAAAAGGTTGATAAATTGGACTTTGTCAAAATTTAAAATTTTTGCTCTGTAAAAACTACACTTAAGATAATGAAAAGAGTCCTAGCCAGTTTGCTCAGTGGATAGAGTGTCAGCCTGCAAACTGAAAGGTCCCGGGTTTGATTCCAGTCAAGGGCACATGCCCGGGTTGTAGGCTTCATCTCCAGGAGGGGGTGTGCAGGAGGCAGCCGATCAATGATTCTTTCTCATCATTGATGTTTCTATCTCTCTCTCTCCCTCTCCCTTCCTCTCTTAAATCCATAAAAATATATTAACAACAACAACAACAAGATAATGAAAAAACAAGCCACAGACTGGGAGAGAGTATGTGGAAATCACATATCCAACAAAGGATCCAGAATATTTATACAACTTTCTTGGATCCAGAATACTTAAAACTCAACAGTAAGAAAACAACCCAATAAAAACTGGGCAGAGACAATATACAGATGACAAATAAATAAACCGGTCAGAGAAAGACTAGTATCACATGATCTCACTCATATGTGGAATCTAAAGAACAAAATAAACTGATGAACAAAATAGATCCATTGACATGGAAAATGGAACAGACTGATGAATCTCAAATGGAAGGCAGGGGTGGGTGGGTGGATGGGAAGAGATTAACCAAAGAATTTATGTGCATATATGCGTAAGCCATGGACATAGACTATAGTGTGGTGAAGGCCTGGGGCAGGGGAAGGAGGTGGGCTAGAAGGGATCAACGGGGGGGCGGGGGGGGGAGTTGGGAGGGATGGGTACAACTGTATAACTTTCAACAATAAAGATAAATTTAAAAAATAATAATTACATGAAGAGAGAAGCTTAGCATCATTAGTCATTAAGGAATTGCAAATTATAACCGCAGTGAGATGCCACTACATATTAGAATTACTAAAATAAAAGTAAAAATTTAAAAACCTGACAATTCAAGTGCAGGAGAAGATGGGAAACAACTTTAACTCCCATACATTGCTGGACAGAAAGCAAAATGATATAACTACTATGGAAAAGTTTCTTGCCAAGTTAAACATATATTTATTTATAACCTAGCAATCCTACTCCTAGGTATCTGATACACCCAAGAGAAATACTTATATTTACACAAAAGCCTATATGTGAATGCTTATAGTGGCTTTATTCACTGACATATGATCAGTGTTTTTCCAGAAGCTGTATTAGAACGGAGTCAGCTAGCATTGTAGAAAACGGAGCCCCTGCCTGGATCTGCCAGGACTACCTGTCCCAGTCCATACTTTTATACTAATTGACTAGAGGCCCGATGCACGAAATTCGTGCAAGGGTCTCAGCCCTTGCAGCCCCGGCTGCCTCGGCCCTTGCAGTCCCGGCTTCTTCTGGAAGGTTGTCCGGACGGTCGTTCCACTGTTTGGCCGTTTGGTCAATTTGCATATTACGCTTTTATTATAGACCAGAGGCCTGGTGCACAACATTCGTGCATGGGGCGGCGGGGGGGGGGAGGGGGTGTCCCTCAGCCCAGCCTTGCACCCTCCCCAATCCGGGACTGCTGGCTCCTAACTGCTCACCTGCCTGCCTGATCCCCCTAACCCAGTGATGGTGAACCTATGACACGCATGTCAGCACTGACGCGTAGCCATTTCTGATGACACGCGGCCGCATGCCGAGGATGAAACATTTGCTGCTCCTGAGGATGAAACATTTGCGACTAGAGTCTTGGAGTTAGTTTTTTCTTCAAAGTGACACACTACCCGAGTTATGCTCAGTTTTTTGGCGAAGTTTGACACACCAAGCTCAAAAGGTTGCCCATCACTGCCCTAACCGCTCCCCTGCCAGCCTGATAGCCCTCAACTCCCCTCCCCTGCCGGCCTGATTGCCCCCTAACTGCTTGCTTCCCTGCACCAGCCTGATCTCGCCCCTAACTGCTTGCACCTCCACATCGGCCTGATCGCGCCCCTAACTGCTTGCTCCCCTGACAACCTGATCACTCCTGTCTCTGCCTCGGCCCCCGCCACCATGGCTTTTTTCGGAAGGAAGTTGGACGTCCGGAAGATGTCCGGTCGACCCGGTCTAATTAGCATATTACCCTTTTATTAGTATAGATTAATTTGAAGGTGAGCCACCAAAGCTCAAGGAAACTCTCCCCCCCCTCCCCATGCCTCATGGAGAGCTAATAGAAGCCTGTTGTGAGCTAATTGAGCTCCCTAAGCATTCTTTCAAAGGCTGAAGGTCATCACTTACCCTGGGGATGAACAAAGCATAAGGATTAGAGTGAGCATAGGCTTTCTGCTTACTGATGTCTAGACTTCTGTACCAGAAAGAAAGCGAGAATACGATCCTTGCTGCTAGCCAAGTCTTCGGGAACTTGTAGCCAGTCTGGCAACTTCCGTTCCCCCACATAATTCACAATTATGGGAAGATACTAATTGCAAAACATAAAGTGAGAAAATAACGGCGGTGCTCCTTTACAGATCTTATCAATATTTATATGAACAAACTTTGGCTTGGTTTCTGTTTCAGATCACAAAAATGGACAGCACTTTATAATACCTCAAATGGCAGACAGGTAAGGTCATTTAAATACCAATCAATTTTGTCTGTCTCAATATTTCCTTGGTTGTATAGTGTTTAAGTGTATAATATTTTGTGTTTAACAAAGCCCATACATTTTTCTCTTTATGGCTATACAATTTGGAAATAAGACGGCTGTAAGTAAACCACCATATAAAACTTAAGTTTGAAAGAGCACAAGTAACAAATTTACTAATATGAAAATTGGAGTCCGTGATATTGTCACAGTATTAGCTAGTTGTGACAGTATGTCTGTAGATTATGTTCAAAGAATATTTCTTTATTATAAGAAAGTATATTCTTTGTCTATAACTGGGATTGGCACGTTTTTATGTTGTTGTTAAAGTCTAGGTAGTAAATATTTCAGACTTTTTGGGCCATACAGCCTCTGTCACAACCACTCAACTCTACCGTTGTAGATGAAAGCATCCATGACACTATGTAAATGAAGGGCATGCCTGTTCCAATAAAATTTTACTTTCGGATACTGAAATTTGAATTTTATATATAATTTTCACAAATTATGAAATACTATTCTTCCTTGTCTCCCTCCCCCCAACCATTTAAAAATGTAAACATTCTTAGCTCATTGCTAAACAAAAGGTGGGCTGTATCTGTAAGGTCAGATTATTTCGAAGCTGCAGGAATGAACCCTTAATTTAGCCAGTTATCTGCACAAATACTGTCAAGAGTTTATGAAATGATTAATTGCTATTCTAGATGTAATCTTGCCATCCTGGTTTTTCACATTCTGCCCTTTTGATATTTTCTTCTACCATGCCTTTTTTTTAATACTTCAAAAATGGTGACTTTTCTCATTTGTCTTTTAGTTAGTTGGTGATTATTTTTCTTTTAACCATATTACATGATTATGATATTTCTGTTTTTAATTTTTTTTAATCCTCACCTGAGGATATTTTCCCATTGATTTTTAGAGAGAGTCGAAGGGAGAGGGAAAGATACAGAGAGAGAAACATCGATGTGAGAGAGACACATCGATTGGTTGCCTCCTGCATGCACCCGACCAGGGCTGGGATCCTGCAACCGAGGTACGTGCTCTTGACTGGAATCGAACCCAGGACCCCTTTGGTCTGCAGACTGATGCTCTATCCACTGAGCCAAACCGGCCAGGGTGATTATGGTATTTCTAGAAGGAGTTACTTTCACCAAGTTGTTCTGTTCAAAGTTTCCTCACTGACTCTTGGGCTATAGAATTTTTGGCTCTGACCATGTCCATGAACTCTAATTAATATCTTGCTCCCTTGGCCATCTTTATCTTCTACAGAGTTTACAAAAAAAAAAAAAGATTTTCTTTATTTGCTTATTAGTTTTGTACATTTTCTTAGCAGCCTGGATTTGTCTGAATTGGCAAAAGCTGCTAAGAAGAAACTTCAATCTGTGAGTATCTCTATTTCCTAGTGAACTCCAGTATGGGAACTGTATCCTGCATTAACCTGTTCTCAGCTCTTTACTATTGCATCAGATGACTATTTCATACTCTTAGCTGCTGTTAAACCAGAATCAGACCATTGAGTATATAGCCATGAAGACTGGAAGTACTGTACGTTCAGTATATCCAGCTTATTGGCTCTGCTTCAAATAATGCCATTTTTCTTAGTTATTTTAAATGCGAAGACTGTGCTTTTGCTATTAGGAAGTTGTTTCGCCTTATAAGAGTTCCTTGTTAAAAAAAAAAAAAGAGTCCCTTGTTTCTTCAAATGTAAATAAGTAAGTGGAACACACTTCTTGGGGTTGCTTCCTGTAGCCTCATAGGCTGCTTAGATGGATAAAAGCAGGTGCTGGAACGGTGAGTACCAGAGATTCACTTGCTGCCATTGGGATCCAGCCTCGGTTGTAACTCTCTTGCCTATCCCATGCCATTCATCAGAGCTTTATAAATGTATGCTTTAAAAAGCTGGTGGTCCTGCCCCGGGTATGTGCTCAGAGTTTGCCTAGTTCTGCAGGTCAAGCCTCACTTTAATCTGAGTGTTTCTTCCCAACCTGCCCACCTTAGGGTTAGTCAGGAATCTACCTCTCTGGAACGAATTCTCTTTGTTTAGTCCCCACAAATGAAGCTTCACTAAGGCGCTTCCTCCGTTTTAACCACCAGATTACACTCCCCAGCTGTTCCCATTGCTCTCTGGATCAGAACCAAGGTTCTTCTTTTTGTAACCCTACGGACATCATCCAGCTCTCTCACCTTTCAGTACCTGCCCTACCTCCCATCTTGTTCCCATTGTGTGTGCATTCTTGGCCATTCGCTGCCCCCTTCAGGTCCTCTTTCAGGAGTCCTCTTTTCCTCTCTTTCCTGCAGCATTCCCCTTTCCCAGCTTCCATCCCTTTCATCATTCAGGCAGCTGAAAATGACCACCTTCACAACATAGGGAGTAGTTTTCCCAAAGTCCAACTGAAATTGCAACTCCTCTAATTTATGGCTTTCTCTTCATTCCCCTTTTCACAGAAAACCCTTTCTAGAACGTCATATAATATTAAGCACCAAATATTACATAAAATGAATTTATCCTTACTATTTAACTGTAATATGAAATAAATGTATTTTATGCAATTTGTTTGGTGTCTCTGTGTTCTGTATGGTTTTGTGTGTCTGTGTTTTATCGCCTTTTTTAAATTAAGGAGGTCATATAGTTAAGATGATAAGCTTTGGAGTCAGCAATAAATATTCTGTGATTTCCTTTTAATTATATTATGTAAACCAAATTTTATTTTAAATAATTCTAACATTATAGATAAAGCCCAAGTTCCTTTTGACTATTTTACATTTGCTAGGCTGAAAGCTGCATGAAAGCTGGGGTTATGTCTGTAATATCTCTAGCATGTGGCAGGCACTAGGTGAATGGAACCAAGTTGAGTACAGCTCTCAAGAACTTGGATTCTGCATCAGACTGCTCAGGTACAGATCTCAGCTCTGACAAGCTCCTTAGCCTCTCTGCCTTGGTGTCCTCTCCTAGAAAGGGAGATAATGATGTAGCAGGGGTTGCAGCTCAGAACTGCTCAGTGAGGGTGAGCTGCTGCTGCTGTTGACCCCACCTGTGGTCTCCTCACAGGTGAGAAGAATATTCTCACAGCCAATTATAATTGCCAATTCACTGTTTATCCTATGGTATCTCGATTCCTCCCTCCTTCTCTACCTACTTCCTTCCTTCCTCCCTCCCTCCCAAAAAGCTAAGAGAAATATAGTAAGACTAATAATGTATTCCTTGAATTAGCAAATGTTAACATTGTGAGAGACTTAAACTTGGGTCTCAGATCTATTACCATTTATTGACTTTGTGACTTTAGGTAAGCTACTAACTTCTGTGCCTCAATTTCCTTATTTGTTATGTGGAATAATAGTAGTTACTACTTCATAGAGGTATTGTGAATATTAAATATGATATTAGCGCAGTGGCTTGGATGTAAACCCTCAATCAGTATTGCTGTTGTAGTTATTGTTAGTAATAACATTAGCTTGTATCTCCTAAAAGGAAAGAGACTAGATATTCATGATGAAAGTTCAAGTTTTCAGTCCTTCATCACCTTATCCAGCAAAAGACTCTCTGAGTTTATTTTGTTATAAATGTAATGTAACCACACTGGAGAAAATTTGGAAAATAGAAAAGGGGAATAATCCTTATTCACTGTACTCTTAATGGATTCAGCCTCAATATTTTGGAATACTTCTGATTCTTCTTTCAGGTATCCTTTTTTAAAATGAGGCTCAATCATAATTTTAGAATTTTATATCCTGCTTTTTTCACCCAACAATGTATTGTATCCATTTTAATGAGTTCCCATGAGGTCTGTGTAGCCAGCATTTAAAAATGCTGCATAAAATGCCTTGTGGTCAATGTGTAATTGGCTATATACTGAGCCCCATCTCAGTGCCAGGTACTGTGTGTGGATGTGGAGAACAGAGCAAATTCAGTTTATGCTCACAGAATGGGGAAGCAGTCAACTAAAAAGTAACAGCCACCAGTTGTCAGGGTGCATTTATGAGGAAAAAAGCATAGAGAGAGCCGGAGACACCCTGGCAGGGGCTTAGTCTCGTCTGGGTTAGGGAAGACCCTGACCTTGACCATCCTGGTTGCTGCCAGGCAGGCACCTAGTCTGTGGGGAGTATTTTGTTGGCTGACCCTGCACAGCATACGGATCAGACAGCCTATCCTTTGTTGGGGCTGCTCAGTTCTGGGGATTGGGACTACTACTGAGGAAGATAGCAAAGAGGCTTAACCAAGGTCTGGTGATATTTTTTTATTGATTTATTTATTTTTGTTAATCTTCACCTGAGGATATTTTAAAAATATATATTTTTATTGATTTCAGAGAGGGAGAGGGAGAGGGAGAGAGAGAGAGAGATAGACAAACCAATAATGAGAGAGAATCATTGATTGGCTACCCCTGCACGCCCCACACAGGATTGAGCCTGCAACCTGAGCATGTGCCCTGACCAGAATCAAACCTGTGACCTCCTGGTTCACAGGTCAACGTTCAACCACTGAGCCATGCTGGCTGGACTAAGGATATTTTTTCCATTGATTTTTTAGAGAGAGGGAGGGGGAGAAGAGAAAGGGAGAGAAGACAGAGGGGAGGGGAAAGAGAGGAGGAGGGGGGGAGAGAGAGAGAGAAACGTTGATGTGAGAGAGACACATCGATTGGTTGCTTCCTGCATGTATCCCGATGGGCTGGGGATCAAACCTGCAATCCAGGTATGTGCCCTTGACTGGGAATTGAATCCATGATCCTTCGGAGTGAGAGCCATCACTCTAACCCTGAGCACACTGGCCTGGGCAGTGATATTTTTATGCAATGGCATCTTCTATCCTCTCAAAATTGCATGTTTTGGCATCTTTATCCTGCCAAGGGCTTTGGCAAACATTGTCAAGAGCAAAAGCGAAGACTTCAAGTTGATACCACATGAACCTGTGTTTGAGAGAGGCACTTCAGATGTCTCTCACCTCCTCTGTAGCATAGCCCCGTCTGCGTTCCATAGAGGAGTGAGGCTGCTCTGGGAAGCAGCTATATCGGAGGATCTGCACTATTTTGGAAATGTTATTGTCTGTGTTACAGTGGGTATTTACTAAGCACTGGCTCTGGATAAAACATTGGAGATAAAAGGGTGAATAAGTCACAGTGCCCACTCATTCTGCTAGTGTTAATCCTTGTCCCTTGTGTTCCTGATATTTTTTTACTTTCAGCTAAGTAATCACTTGTTTGAAGAACTTGCCATGGATGTGTACGATGAAGTTGACAGGCGGGAGACTGATGCAGGTGACTTAACGTGGGGCTTTATCTAATGCTTGTTATCAGTGGGCAGTGACAAGCTGCCAGCCTCAGTGTTTACTTGCCCAATTTCTCCTGTCCTGATAACACGTGTGTGGACATTTCCTTTTGCGTATGTTGGCTTCGGAGTGTGCTTCCTTGAGTCTCCCTAGTCAGTCGGGGCCGCGGCTCTCAGAGGAGCAGTGGCGCACCCATGGTGATGAGATTCTGTCTCTGGCTTTCTCCTCTGGCTAGTCTGGCTTGCCACGCAAAACCACAGCACCCTGGTGACCGAGACAACAGTCGTTCCCTTCCTTCCGGTCAATCCCGAGTACTCATCGACACGGAACCAGGCAAGTGGCTGAGTGTGAAAAGTGACCAGGGTGATATTTTGAGAATAGTTATCTTGGTATTTTATTTTTCCAAGACAGGTATTTTAATATTTTTGATTCAAATATTAATGGCCTTTATACACACACACAAACTTCACAAACTGGTAAGAAAAGCGGTAGGTAGCAGTACGTGCCTGCGCAAGAACATAAAACAATTCACAGAAGAAATACAAATGGCCTCTCATGTGGAAAATAATATTTAACCTCTTTAGTAATCAAACAAAGCAACCTAAAGGCATTAATGAAAGCTTCATCAATCAAATTAATAAAGTGTAAAATAAGGGGTACTCCAAAACTGGTAAGGATCTGACTAGATGGGCTTTCTCATGCTGCAGATAAGAACTTCAGTTGTTTCAGACTTTAGAAAAACAATTTGCTAACTTATTTCAGAAGCCTCAAAATTAAGTGCCCATCCTTTCACATGGGAATTCTTTATTTGGGGATATGTTCTAATAAAATAAAAATACAGAGATTCATGTACAATGAACAATGTTCATTGAAGCTCTGTATGTAGTAATAGAGCATTAAAAATGACCTAAGCACCCATCAAGAAGAGAGAAGTTGATAAAATTAGGAAGGTCTTTTAATTTTTATTGGTTAATGGTTATATATAATGAAGGAATCCCAGCATATAAACTATAAATTTATCTTGCAATTTAAAAATTTCCCTCCGAATTAATTTTTTTATTACTATGTCTATTTAAAAATGGCTTGATATTGGTGGGGGGGGGGAAGCTTTAAGTAGAATTAATTTGGTTTTGTTCCACAAAATATATATGCATTGTGAGAATTTAAATGTTATATAGTTCTCCTATGTAAATGTTTTTAAACTGATGGCAAGGAAAATGTTAATGCTGGTTCAGTTTGGCTGTGGTTGATGATGCCTTGATCATGCTGGAAGGTCTTTGCCAAAGTCTAACAATAGCCTGACTATTTTTATGTGAATATTTATGTGTGTATTTTGACATTTGGTAGTATTTTCAATCATTTTTTCACCTTCAGGGCAGACAGAAATTAGCTCGGTTTAATGCCCATGAGTTTGCCACGCTGGTTGTTGACATTCTCAGTGATGCCAAGAGGAGACAGCAAGGCAGTCCTCTCTCTAGTGCAAAAGGTAACTGTTTAAAACCGAGTTTGCTTCTTTGGCCTTCTAAATTTCACACAAGTGCTAGATTTAAAGTTATAGAATGATTAGAGCAGTCATCAACAGAATAGCTTAGTTAAAAAACCCTATAAGTTTTATTGGTACCATGTTGGGACAAAAAGTTTACATCTGTGAGCCCTGGTGAATTACAAATATTTCAACGTTATTAACTGCTATTCAAATACACGTATCATATATGTGATTTTTCCCTCTTGCGTCACCTATCTTTATTCCTATAAAGTTGCATCCTGAAATTAACCCAAAAGTCTGACTTAGATCTTGTTAAAGTACATAAGAAAATAAGCCCTTTTTATTGAAATTACAGCTCATCTGCTGTTGCTTACCTACAAAACTGAGTTCTAGCCCCACCTGTTTTGGCTCAGTGGATAGAGCGTCGGCCTGCAGATTGCGGGGTCCCACGTTTAATTCTGGTCAAGGGCACATGCCCGGATTGCGGGCTCTGTCCCCAGTGGGGGCGTGCAGAAGGCAGTCCATCATTGTTTCTCTCTCATCATTGGTGTTTCTATCTCTCTCTCCCTCTCCCTTCCTCTCTGAAACCAATAAAAATATATTTAAAACAAACAAAACAAAACTGAGTTCCAGATGTTTAAAGTTTGTTGCTATGAGCTTGAGATGCTGACCGTGAGAGTTACTGTGGGTTAAGTTGTAAACAGCACGAGTGCCTGTTTCCATGCCCTTTGGAGGCTTGTTCCGTAGCTCAGGGACCTGTCTCTGTGCTTAAGGACATGCTGCCTTCCGCCGCAAAACTGTCCTCATGGGCTTTTTTTCTAATTATAATACATTTTATTGTAAAACATTTAAACAGAAGAAATACATACCATAAAAATTAAGTTTTCAGTCAATATTACATTCCCAAAGACAGTAAGTACTCATTAACTGACAAAAATTTGTTCTTGATTTTACTGGTTTGACCAGGAATAATCAAGTTCTAAGAAAGCTTATTAAACTTTGGTGAAGATGCAATGAAGTAAATGATATTTACTTTCATAAATATGAAGTATCAAAATGTACACACACTTTTGATTTGGAGGTTCCATTTCTAGGTGTTAATTGAGAAATAATCAGAGGCGTCTTATATATCTATATATATGTTTTATTTTATATAATACTGAAAACATTAGAAACATAACAGAGCAACATTTAGTCACATATTTGAATAGTATTGCACAGACTTTCTTTTTCAGAGAATATGTAATGACAGTATTAAGTAATAATTTTTAAAAACTATATATATTTAATATGTTTTTATTGATTTCAGAGAGGAGGGGAGAAGGAGAGAGAGAGAGATAGAAGCATCAATGATGAGAGAGAATCATTGATTGGCTGCCTCCTGCACACCCCCTACTGGGGACTGACCCCGCAACATGGGCATATGCCCTTGGCTGGGAATCAAACCGTGACCTCCTGATTCGTAGGTCTACACTCAACCACTGAGCCACGCTGGCTGGGCAAATAATAATTTTTTAAATAAAGGTTTAGTTTCGTATAATACCAATTTTGTAAGGAAAACATTTATAACATATGTATGTACAAGTGAATATACCACATGTAAGTATAAATACATAATCAGTCCTCATTATTCACAAATTCCATATTTGCAAATTCACCTGTTCACTAAAATGTATTTGTAACCTCAAAATCAGTACTCACAGCTCTTTCATGGTAATTTGTAGACATGTGCAAAGTGTTGAAAAATTTGAGTCACCGAAAGCACATATTCCCAGCTGAGATTGAATAAGATCACACTTTGCCTTTTGTTTCAACTTTCATATTGTAAACAAGTGTCCTTTTCAAGGTCTGTGTAGTGTTATATTTTTCACATTTTTTGTGCTTTTTGTTGGTATTTTTACTGTTTAAAATGGGCCACTAGTGCTGAAGTGCTGTTTAGGGTTCGTAAGCACTCGAAGGCTGTGATAGGCCTTGTGGAGAAAATGCATGTGTTAGATAAGCTTCGTTTAGACATGAGTTCTACTGCTGTTGGCTGTGAGTTCAGTGTTAGTGAATCAACAATAGGTATTATGGGTGTCTAAACACAACACACATAAAACAAGGTTACACATTGGTCAGTTGATGAAAATGTTGTGACCAAAGGCTTGCAGGAACCTAACCCTGTGTTTCCATTCAAAACAGTGGTTCAGTATTTACTAACTCAGTCTTTACAGCAACTTTATAGACCATAATTACTGCAAATAATAATTATATATATATATATATATATATGCTTATGCAATGGCCGTGAATGATTCATTAGTTTAAAATTTTCTATGTTGAATCTTTATTACTTCTATAATCAGGTGCTATGCGTGTTTAAATATTAATTTTTAAAATTAAAATTTACGTAACCATAATTTATCATGCAGATATTATCCATCAAAATACCTAGAAACAATATTGGAAGTTAGAGGTTAGCTTGAGTTACCTGAAAGAAATTGGGGAGACTTGGATAATTTGTGAACTCTTTTATTCAAAACTAGAGGCCCGGTGCACAGATTTGTGCACCGGTGGGATTCCCTCGGCCTGGCCTGTGGGGATCAGGCTGAAACTGGCTCTCCGACATTCCCCAAGGGGTCCCGGATTGCAAGAGGGCGGTTCTAAGGTGATGCACCCCGGAATCAGGCTCCCTCCTCTCTGGTTCTGGATGTGTCACCCGAGAACCGCAGCTGCCAAGTCACTGCAGCTTGTCAGCTCCTGTGTTGAGCATCTGCCCCCTGGTGGTCAGTGTGCATCATAGCTACTGGTTGGACGGTTGAACGGTCAGACAGTCGCTTAGGCTTTTTTATATATATACTAGAGGCCCCGTGCACGAAATTTGTGCACAGGGGTGTCTGTCCCTTAGCCTAGCCTGCACCCTCTCCAATCTGGGACCCCTCGAGGGATGTCCGACTGCCCGTTTAGGCCCGATACTGGGATCGGGCCTAAACGGGCAGTTGGACATCCCTCTCACAATCCAGGACTGCTGGCTCCCAACTGCTTGCTTGCCTGCCTTTCTGATTGCCCCTAACCACTTCTGCTTGCCAGCCTGATCACCCCCTAACCACTCCCGTGACAGCCTGATTGACGCCTTACTGCTCCCCTGCCAGCCTGATTGCCCCTAACTGCCCTCCCCTGCCAGCCTGGTCACCCCTAACTGCCCTCCCCTGCAGGTCTGGTCCCCCCCAACTGCTCTCCCCTGCAGGCCTGGGTCCCCCCCCAATTGCCCTTCCCTGCAGGCCCGGTCGCCCCCAACTTCCCTCCTCTGCCGGCCTGGTCACCCCTAACTGCCCTCCCCTACAGGCTTGATCGCCCCCAACTGCCCTCCCCTGCTGGCCATCTTGTGGTGGCCATCTTGTGTCCACTTGGGGGCAAGATCTTTGACCACATAGGGGCAGCCATATTGTGTGTTGGAGTGATAGTTAATTTGCATATCACTCTTTTATTAGATTAGATAGGATAGAGGCCTGGTGCACAGGTGGGGGCCAGCTGGTTTGCCCTGAAGGGTGTCCTGGATCAGGGTGGGGGTTCCCTTGCAGCATGGGGTGGCCTGGGCGAGGGGCCTGTGGTGGTTTGCAGGCCGGCCACGCCCCCTGGCGACCCAAGCAGAGGCCCTGGGATCTGGGATTTATTTATTTTCTATAATTGAAACTTTGTAGCCTTGAGTGGAGGCTAGGGTCGGCCAGGAAGTTTGGCTTCCTCCATCGCCGGGGAAATGCAAGCCTCCTGCTCACTCCGTGGCCAGCCGCCATCTTGGTTGGGTTAATTTGCATACTCCTGATTGGCTGGTGGGCGTGGCTTGTGGGTGTAGCAGAGTGGTGGTTAATTTGCATATTACTCTTTTATTAGATAGGATAGATGTGTTAGAGCCCATAGAATCATCCCTGCTCCCTTGTAGACCATTCCTTTCTAATATGCACATGTGTTTGGCTACTGGGTCATTCTGTTTTTCCCTCTCTCTCACACTGGCATCCAGCTGACTAAATAACTGTACCTGCTCTTTGAGCACCTAGTTTTTAGGTTCCACTTTAACAATCTTCTTTTTATTTTGACTTGATGTTACCTGGTTAATCACAATTAAGCTTGCATTAGCACAGCTTTATCTTCATGATTTGGAGCTATACTCTATCTCACTGAATGATTAGAAACTTGGAAACCAGCTTCCTTTGAACAGCTCTTTCATAAGCCATCTAATTATTTGCCCACATTTGGTGAGTAGCTCAGAGGGTTGCTTAAATCTCTCTATGCAGTTTATAGTAGGCTATCTGTCTGGTTGCTATCGCTGTCACTTTCCTTCAGTTTTTTAAATAGCAACCCCAAAATCCTCCCAATAGTTTTTTTGGGAAAAACTTTTTTTTAAGGACTGGCCAGGTAGCTTAGTTGGTTAGAACATTGTCCCCATAACTTTTTAAAAAGTTTTTTTTTAGGCCTGAATCAAGTTATTTGCTTCTATTGATAGACAATGTGGAGCTCATACTGAAAACCATCAATAACCAGCACAGTATTGAGAGTCAAGACAATGACCAGCCGGACTATGACAGTGTGGCGTCAGATGAAGACACAGATCTGGAAGCCACTGCCAGCAAGGCAAACAGGCAGAAGGTGAGATGACACACAGGAAGGGAGACTGTGATTCTTTTAAACATCTTTTCTCCTGCAGAATTGCCTTGCTTGTAAGCCACTTGAGGGCTAGCCCCGTGAAAGTGCTGGGAGGTAGAGTTGAGTTCACTAACGAGCTTGGGCCCAGCAGAGGTCAAGCGAGGTAAGTGGTTTTAAAAGTGGGAGTCCTTTGTCCCTGAGTCATTGCTGAGTCACATAGCCCTGCTGCAGTTGTGACTTTATAAAACTTGTGAGGAGTGACTGTGTGTTTTATTCTTTCAACAAATGTTTACCAAGGACTTCTCTGAGTAATACTCCCCTGAATGAGGTCTGGTCCCTTTCCTGTGAGGCTGTCACTGCCTAAGAGGAGAGGCAGCTGCAGTAAGAGACACACAGTGATACTTGTCATAAGCACCAACAGAAGAGACGGGGAGCCGAGAGGAGACACCTTGTTGCTGAGGGGGAGTAGCCGTAGGCTTTGTAAATAGGATGGCTCTTAACATGTCTTAAAGGATGCATTGGTTTGGGCACATGAAAAGGCAGGGAAGAGTGGTCTAGGTAGAGAGAAAATGAAATAAGGGCATCTGGTTGGGGGCATAGTGGGTGGACTGGTGATGTGTAGAGAGCCTAAAAGGCGTGGGAACTAAAGCTGCAGCAGCAGGCGGAGGTCACACCATGTGCCAGACTGAAGAGCATGGACCTTGGCAGGCAGAGCCGAGCCCAGGAAGCTTTTAGGGAGAGCAGGAGGCAGTGGTCAGCCATTTTGGGTCCTGTGTTTTGGGAGGAGTATTCTGGAAGTTCAGAGAGGAGATGAAAGGAACCCAATCAGGATACTCCCCAAGAGCTGCCCAGACCACTTCAGGGCTTGGCTGGGAGGGTCCAGATGGGAGAGAGATCACTGTAGCAGAGTGTGAGCGCAGGGAGGAGCAGCAGGGGTTGGCTGAATCCCTAGGACCTTGGCCCTGACCTAGCCCACAGAGGGGCTCAGCAAACATTTGAGAATGGGTGGGCAGGAAGATAGAATAGACCAGCCGTGGCAATAAGTTGGATGTTTGAACGGGGTGGGGGGGGGGGGGGACGGGAAGACTTACAGAAGATGTGTCAGGGATTTGTAGCTCACATGACTGTGAGAATGGTAGTGCCATTGGCAGATGCAGGGAATGCGGAGAGGACAGCGAGAGTCACGTGTCTGAAGCACCCCTGCCAGGTTTCCCTAGCAGCACTGTGTTCCCTCGGTGAAAGCGAAGGTCATGGCAGGACCCTATGGGAATGGGTCCTCTGTGGACTGACGGTCCTCTGTGGACTGACGGGCCTCCCACTCCTCTCTGCCCTGCACGCCCACTCCCTCTAGCTGAGCTCTGCCACTGGCTGGAATGTTCTTCCTCTAGACAGCCATTTGACTAATGTCCTCACCTTCTTTAGGCTGCTGCTCACATCTCACCTACCCAAAGGCTTTCCCCGTCTGTCTAAGTAAAATGCGCCCACCTTCAGCCCTACCTAAGCTCCCTAGCCCCTTACCCTTCTCCATATTATCTATTTTCCACCACACTTATCACCTTCAGTCAGACTGTATAGTCATTTGTTTTTATTTCCCCTCCCTCATTCTGTTGGATATAAATGCCACGGAGTAGGAATCGTAGTCTATTTTCTTTTCTTATATATCCTCAGAACACTGCCTGGTGCTCAATAAACTTTTGTTGGAATGAATGAATTAAAGAATGAATAAAAAAGAAAAAATGAATGAGCAAGGAAAGGCAGACAAGACAAATGCATTTAGAGAGTCATTGTCAGAGTAGGTTTATAGCCCTACTGCCTATTCTGTTAGAAAATATTGACTTTAAATTTTTTCAAATATTATAGTAACCCCACCTTTATGTTTTATTTTTGCATTACCCTCAGAAGCCTTGATTTAGTTTGATTAACTTTGCAGTCCAGCTGGCATGGT
This sequence comes from Ia io, assembly GCA_025583905.1. NCBI lineage: Eukaryota > Metazoa > Chordata > Mammalia > Chiroptera > Vespertilionidae > Ia > Ia io. The sequence goes on from JAJQQW010000023.1 coordinate 25,961,023, forward strand.
CAGAATTTGAAATTCTTTAGCTGTTAGTCTTGAATGTTATCATCGTCTCAGATTGTGAACATTTTCCCCAATTTATTTTTAGAGCCTAGATTCAGATTTATCAGATGGACCAGTCACTGTGCAGGAATTTATGGAGGTCAAAAACGCTCTAGTGGCTTCTGAGGCCAAGATACAACAGCTAATGAAGGTGAATAACAACTTGAGTGACGAGCTGAGAATTATGCAGAAAAAGGTAACATGTTAATAAATGCCAGGATGATTGACGCTTTAACCCCATAGTATAAGGAAGAATCCCAGGCACAATACTTGTGGTTAGAGGGAAGAAAAAAAGTTATTGTAACCTAAAAATCTTTGGGCCAAGCTGTCTTTTTGGAAGTAGTATTTGGATATTGCAGGTAAAGTAGCTTTGATAAATAAATGCAGAGTAAGTGTCCCAATAGAAGAAACATACAACCTATTAGGTGCTTCTATCAGTTATAGTAACCCTGGCACCATTATGTGCCTCCTGGGATCCTGGATGGCACTCTGTGGATGTGATTCTTCCTATTGCTCATTCTACAAGAATAATCATACCGGAAAGACAGAGCAGATGAAAGCCCTGGACGGGTATATGTGTTTATCAGCATTCCACATCATACCCCACCCCAAGCCATGCAAGGGGTGCTGTCCCTGTTCCCTCTTATTCTAAGTTGTTATTCACCCCTGCCCTGGCAGCCCTGTCCTGCATCCCCACTTTATTTTTCACCAGTGCTTAACCACTAGTTTATGATGTCCCCAGAGCTTAGAGCAGGGCCTGCCACATAGCAGGTTCTCAGTGAATATAAGAAAACATTCTGTTTACATTAGTGAGAGATGTTCACTAGTAAGAACCCCATTTGCTTAGCATTTTCTTGTTCACTGCCTTTTAAGAGAGTCAGAAATATATGAATATATTAATCCCTAAAAGAAGTGTGGCTAACAGTAGCAAGGAATTTGCTTAAGATGGGGATTACATATGTAATTTTTTATGAGAATTCTAAGAAAAGAAAGTTGAAAATTTCATCCTTCAATTCTCCACAATATGAGATTTTGTACACTTCCCTTAGACAGAAACAAAACAAAGGCATTTGAAGAGTCACGCTTCAGAATCATGATCAAGAACAGAGGACGTGGTGCAGGTCATTTGTGGCTGGGCCCTTTTCAGTGATGCTTCCTAAAGGAAGGCCACAGAGCTAGAGGGGCTGTGCCCTCTGCTTGTCAGGGAAGTACCCTGAAGTGCGCCCTGGCCTGGGCGTGGTCGAGGATTCTTTTGGTGCTGAGTTCTAGATCATTTGTGGAGACCTTTTGAGATAGATGGCTCTACTAGCTATAATACGAGGGGATACGAAGATCTGTCAGATTTTAACCTAACACTTGTTCTGTGCCTCGCTGGCCCTGGTATGCAGCCGTAACATACAGGGCTTGCACTTCCTCTGTCTTTTCTGAAATACCTGTTGTTTAATAAATTACAGTTTGACCCATTAATTGAATTAATAATTTTGTTGAGGTGCCTTTTTCTGAAACATGCTGATGTTGCCATTGTAAATCAACCTGCTAAGCATCAGCTTTTTGATTCTTTAATGCTCCTTTTAGTACGTGTAGAAATTTCCAGAGATAACCTATCTCTGAAAGCAAATGTCTTAGGCTTCTTTAAGAAATATAGAGTGAAATTATTTGCTGTTGCTCATGGATTAATTTCCTCAATTCTTGGGAAAGCTTTTGATTTCTGAAACTATTGGATTAGCTGTAAATTTTCATTTCCTGTTATACTCCTTCCAGATAAAAAAAAATGGTCTAGTTCTCATTTAGATAAGTATCATTCTGATTCAACCAAGACGTCTCTCTAAATACAGAATACTAAAGTTCTTAAAAGTTGAGACCAGGAACTTGTGCTCATCAAAACACTTGAAAGCAAAATCCAGACTGGATGTTTCAGAGACATGAAACATCCTTGTCTAAAACACTCTAAGAGAAGGCTTTTACATAGACAGACATATGACCAGACACGCACTCCTTCATCGGCAGGCATGTGTCAGTTAAGCTCCTCACTCTTTGGACCTTAACCATTTCACTTTAGGATATGGGTTCCCTAATACATAGTTTTGACAGGCCCCTTACGCCTGTCTGTGTCCTGGAATGTAGGGATTTTCCATGGCTGCTTGTCACTTTGCAGCTGTTGTTCCTTCTTTGGAAAGGGAGTTGCAGACATGTGAGATCCTGAAAGCCTTTGTGGTGTAGAAGCAATCTTAGTGGGTCACTCTTCGAGAAAACGGAGGATGAGGGTATTTCTCTGACAGAGGTAGTATGCCAGTCTTTCACAGAAGTTTGGCACTATTAACCTTTTGCACTCGGATGTCGAGTGTGACTTGACACGGTTAGCATTAGAATAAAGGAATCGAGAAAAAAGCAAGCGAGTGCAAAGGGTTAATATAAAGTATGTGAGATATGTTTATTTAACAAAGATGTATTGATTTTATTTCAAAGTTAGGTAAAGTTTTTTTAATATATAAATATATTGAGTTGACAAAGTAGCGTGATTTCTATTTGATCTTTCACATTTTAACAGTTGCTTGGAAAAGATGCTAATTAATGAAGAGGAGCAGCCACTATTGGTGCATTTTCACAGATCGGTGCTTTATAAATAAAAATTGAAAGTAACTCCTAACACTGAATGGTTTGCTATCGAAAAAGTAATGATCTTCTGGTGCAGATACAGTTGCTTGCGGACCTGAGCCTTGGCCCTGGTGGGCAATTTGGTCAGATTTTACAATCACTGTCAAAGAGTAGACAGCTGAACTCACACCACACCCAGCTTAGACAGTGTCATGGAAGATGAAGGAGCACCAGAGAGGAAGGACATTGCAGACTGGACTCAGTTAATTGTGTTTAAATGCCAGACGCCAACGAGTAACATGATTCCTTGCTGATCCCTTAACTCGAATTCATCAGACACCATGAAGCAGCCTGCATGTGAGGAATGGAAAGAGCATTCAGGGTCTCCAAGTGACAGTCTCTAACTAAAATGGGGTGGTGCCAGGCAGATTAGAGTGTTTAAAGCTGACACCATCATGGTCGCGACTTTGGGTGACAAAACCAAAGGAGGGAGAGGCCACATATTCCAGCTCTGGCTGAAAGCTTATCAGTCACCAAAGGGAAGCAAGCGTGCTACGTGGAGCGTTCAGATGAAGATGTTAACAGAACAGGTCTTCAGTTTTCTGTGTAATATGTTAATATAGCAAGCATACCATGATTCGGTTCCCTCTCTTTTTTAACATGTGCTACATTGTTTGGAACATCAAGAATATTATGTAATAAAAGCTTGTTGATTATAATTTTTCCTGTTGGCTTTCTGAGAAGTAGCTGACCTGATTTTTCATAAGCTGAACTTCACTGTCTTTCTTGCTTTGCACAGCAACTCCAGTAACTTTTGTGCTGCTTCTCTGGTGTCCGCTGGCATTTTGGCAAATTGCTCAGGGCTCATTTGAAAAGCAAGTTACCTATGCGATGTCTTAATGATCTCAAGCTCTTGTAGCAACAGCCTTAGGGAAATCCAGAGTTCAGCTTGCCTGCAAACATTTCTCAGGTCTGCCATGACCAAATTTTAAGTTGTTAGACATTTGTTTTTAAAAAGTCTAATCTGCAACTTTTCCACATTTAGAAATTAAGCTATTTATCATGCTTCAGTGATGACGTGAGTTGATTGCGTTTCATTCATTCTAGAAGATAGAGTTCTCATTTACAGTTGCCTTTTACTTTCAACCCAGCTAGCTATTATTGTTTTTATTGTTTAAAGCTGGTAGTTGTATGCATTTATTTGGTGTTTGCTTTTTCTGCTTGCTGTAGAAAAACACAGTCCCACTGCCAAACATTTCTTCCAGCTTCAAACACTCCAGAGTGAAAATTCGAACCTCAGGAAACAGGCCTCAACCAAAATATATCAGGTGCAAACTGGTTCTGAGTACCCAGATACTTCCAACCACTCTTCCTTAAAGCGACGTCCATCTGCCCGGGGCAGTAGGCCCATGTCCATGTATGAGACGGGATCAGGTCAGAAGCCGTATCTCCCAGTGGGAGAAGCGAACCACCCCGAAGAGAGCAGGACAAGACTGCAGCCGTTCCCTGCACACGTAAGTACCACCACTGGCGCTTCCCCTGTTCCCTCTCTGCGCAGCCTGCCTCCTGCAGTCCCTCCTCTGAACCAGAGATGCCCATGTCTCTGCTTTTCCACGTTGGGCTGTGAGAGCTGTGTTTGCTGTGTTAACATGTTGGCAGGTGCCTGTGGGAGCACCACAAGCACCAGGGCCATTGGCCAAACTTTCCCACAAAACCGACATTCTGATTCTTGCCCAGCTCCCTCCCTTTTCTCTCCCTATTGGCATGTCATTTTCTTATAACCAACTTTCTTCCCCATTTCCAAAACAAAAACAGATTGTTAAGGTCGTCACTAGAAGTAAGTGCCATCTTCTTTGAGGTCGATAAGACAGGTACATGCCCCTTTATGAACTAGAGCCCTTAGAATGCAAAGTGCCTTCTCTGCTCCTCCCAGTGGAGCAGGTGGCATCTGTGGTCTGGACAGACACAGCTTCTGGGCTCCACAGCTTCTGCACGTGTGGTCAGCGTGCCTGCTTTGCTTCTGCATCCCCATTGTGGAGAAAGCACTGCTTTGTCCTTTCCTAAGAATGAGGTGTGAAGACTCTACATTGATTTTACAAGTATTGTATTCCAAAGGTTGTGTTTTGTAACAGGCTGCTAACATCTTCTTTTACAATGGGATAATAATTGTGTTGTGAGGTTTTAAAATAATATATTTCTTCCAGATTGATTTATTTTAAAAATCTGTTTTGACCAAATGTCACAGATGTTTTGAACTTACGTGATATTTTTAGAGAATAATTTTTATCTTTTTGAATGTCACAGTTGTTATTTTTTTCAGTCAAATTTTGTACGAGTTTCCAAAAAATTCTCAGAGAAAATTCAAAGTAAAGAATGTGTATGGTCTAGCAAATTAAGCCCTAGTTTAATTTTGTCCAGCTTTAGTGTGGTAAAATTACTGTGTTGTTATATTGTAATTGGGAGTATATTACTTCAACTTTTTAAGTTGTTTGGGCTAAACATTCTAAAGCAGTTGATTTGATACTTTTGGTGTAATGTAATGTCATTGAACTAAATTAAAAAACTTGTTTTTGTATAACCGAAAACAAAATTTAAGAAAAGCAAACTTCGTTAGTTTTCATAGTGTATTTTTTTTAATTTTAGAAACACTTAGAATGTAAGAATGTCATTATTTTATTATTGTAAAAGTTTTATATCTACTAAAAAATAGATTGATACATACCAACTTTTAATCATTCATATAGTTTCTCATTTTATATTATCTGTCTAAATTAAAAATATTTGTTTAAGGCTATTTTTTTAAAACTATCGGCAAATTTGACAAATTATGCTAGATATTATTTTTTCCCTTATATAGAAGAAATAGCTTTATAAATTCCGAGTAATTTCTGGAAGGCATTTCACTAAGGGATTAAACATGTCTGGGCATTTGTCATCGGCTAGTGGCAGTCAGCTGCCTGTCACAGAAATTTCAGCACTGATCTCACGGATTGAGTAGCTTTTTAGGACTCTTCCTGGGAAATTGGGGTAGGTAGTAGGGTTTTTGTTGTATGTATTTTCCCGAGTGTGTTTCTTTTTCCCCTTTTAGATCGGGAGGAGTGCACTTGTGACCTCCTCTTCATCTCTGCCTTCCTTCCCCTCCACACTTTCCTGGTCCAGGGACGAAAGCACCCGAAGGGTTAAGTACACTCTGAATGGCCGGCTCTCTGGAGGAGGGGCAGCTCCTGGGCACTGTGTGTTTCTGGCCCTCCTGTCCTTCTGCTGATTGCCCTCTGTCCTGCATGAGGTAGCTCTTAGCAACATGCATGGACACATGCACACGTCTATGGGAGACGGCCACCCTTTCGTCTAACTCCACATTACTCTGTTTCACGTACTATTTAACCAAGTTCACAGTTTACCCTATAACACTTATTCTGAGCATACTGTCATTTTAAACAATCAGAATATTAGCTGGCTGCTGGTTAAATATTGTAGTAGGGCACATCTGTCAGATTAGTTCAGAGCTTCAGTTATCAGATTAAAACTAGTATATTTGGACTAACTGAAACACCAAGACATGCTTTTTTATTTCTTTTAACCTCTTAACATACTTTATCAGCACCATACTTGACAAACCAAGGTTTTGCCATCCCTGCGTCCCATGTAAGCATTGCAACACATAGCAGAATTGGAGGTCTCGGCAGCTGTTAGTATGAAACTGTTCATTTTATTAGTTGGTCAAGTCCAACTTCCTTTTTTTTGTTGTTGTTTTAATCTTCACCCGAGGATATTTTTCCATTGATTTTTAGGGAAAGTAGAAGAGAGAGGGAAAGACAGAAAGAAACATTGATGTGAGAGAAATACATCCATTGGTTGCCTCCTGCATGAGCCCAACCAGGGCCTGGGCCAGGGAGGAACCTGCAACCGAGATACGTGCCCTTGACCGGAATCGAACCCGGGACCCTTTGGTCCACAAGCTGATGCTCTATCCACTGAGCCAAACTGGGTAGGGTTCCATTAATTTTTTTAAAAAAATATTTTTATTGATTTCAGAGAGGAAGGGAGAGGGAGAGAGAGAGAGAAATATAAATGATGAGAGAGAATCATCGATTGGCTACCTCCTGCACGCCCCCTACTGGGGATTGAGCCTACAACTCGGGCATGTGCCCTGACCGGAATCGAACCATGACCTCCTGGTTCATAGCTCGACACAACCACTGAGCCACACTGGCCGGATTCCATTAATGTTTTTAGAGAGAGTGGAAGGAAGGGAGGGGAAGGGGAAAAGAGGGAGAGAGAGAGAGAAATATAAATGTGAGAGAGACACATCGATTGGTTGCTTCTTGCATGCTCCCCAACTGGGGCTGGGAATAGAATCTGTGACCCTTTGGGGCACAGGCCGACACTCTAACCACTTAGCCACACAGGCCAGAGCAAGTTCACTTTCTGATGTATAACTTGCATTCCCAGTAACAGTACACAATTCAGGCAAACTCCATTTAGAATAGCTAGGTAACAAGTATTTATTAAGTACCTCCTCCATACGCAGCCTTTTTTTTTTTTTAATTGATTTCAGAGACAGGAAGTGAGGCAGAGAGAGAGGGAGAGAGAGAAAATATCAATGTGAAACATTAATTAGTTTCCTCCCACACATGCCCCGACCAGGGATCAAACCCACCACCTTTTTTTGGTGCACAGGACAATGCTCCAACCAACTGGGTCACACCAACCAGGGTCATACCCAGCTTTTTGGTTTGTCAGTGAAAAGGTCCTAGGGATTGAGGTGACATCCCGGCTCCCAAAGGCACTGTCCATTTAAAAAATAGTCTCATGCATGAAGAGCACATGCTGGCAAGCTGGGACACCTGTGGAAAGAGCTCAAGCCTTGCAGACCTGCAGTCAGGTCCCTGCTCGCTCTTTTTTTACACCAGGGGAGTGGAACTAAGGTGAGTGGAGGAACGGTAGCTGTGGCTGCGGGGCTACCTGTATAGACACAGTAGGATTTGCACCCGGCCTTCCCATCCCCTGCACATACGTAGGGATGATGAGTTCTCTTCCACTGCCAGTGCCACATGGCACGCGGGGCCCTTCAGGGCCTCTTTTCCGCAGCTGTCAAGCAGTCTACTAAAAAGAACACTAGACACATGCAAGGATCTTCGAGTCTTCTGAGCAGTTCTAAAAAGGAACGGCAGTGTTTTTTATTACAATATTTCAGTTAAACCAAGGGGCAGTTAATAGAAATGAAATACCTCATGAACTTTTACTTAAGTCAAGTAAACTTTTGTCCACTATGAAATTAAAAAAACCAAAACTTTTTTCCCCCGGTAGTTTTGAGAATAATTGCAAGTACTGCTTTCTGAAATGGAGTTTTATACAAGATTAGCAATTAAGTCATTTAAACTGATAATCCTGAATATTCCTGGAAGCTTTATCATGAGTTTAGGTTCATATGGCATGTCTGTATTTTTTAAAAATTGCAAATCTATAGAATAAACTGAACCAGCACCAGCTATCCGGTAACTTTTCTATTAACAGCTTTGAGAGAGCAGCACTTTTAACTAATGGTTCTTACCTCTGCATGTTCACAATAATTTTTCACAAAATTAAATGCTGGCTAACTTGAAATCCTATATATGTTTTTGTCGACAATAATGAAGAACTTAATTCGTAAGTAACTGATTTCCTGCCAAACATTGTTTTCAGTACTGGAGAAATATTTCCTGAGTACTTTTATTAGATATATGAGTTATTACTCTTCTAAAATGTTTAAATGAAACTTGGTACTTTTGATCATGGTGGGGGTAGTGCATTTGATTTGTAATTATCAAATTTATATCAAGGAAGGCAGAAAGGTCCATTATAAAATGTGGGATTTTCTGGGTTTAATTCTATTTTCTAGATTTTTCCACTGGAGCAGCTCTGGATGAATTTTCCAGAATAATTATTTAAATGCGAGTCTTTCTATTACATTTACGTGTGTGTGTGTGTGTGTAAAAACTGAAAGAAAAGAAATTTAAAGATTGGTCAAACATTCCCTGTGAAAGGTAAGATGGGTGTTGGTTCTGTTTTTGAAACCACCTGTGAAGAGCCTGCTTTCGCTGTGCCCTGCACTGGACACGGGGCCTGCCTTTGGTCTTCCATCTAGACTTCCAGTAGCCAGTGACTCACGGGTTGATTCGTGAAGCCAGAACAAAATGGGCAGCAAGTGAAGCAGAAATGGCTTTCTTGTAGGAGATACAAACGAAGGGATCTTAAAAGTTATAGTCAACTTACAGAACTTAAACTCTCTAAGCCTGTGATCGGCTCTAAGCTAACACTTTTAATCATTTGGCAGATGAATTTGAGTGGATAAAGTATGAATTTTAGGAGCCAGCACAAGTGTCTTCTATTGAAGTGGCTAGGACCAAATAGAGCATTGGGGGGGTACGTGAAAGACCTCAGCAGACAGAGAAAGAGAGCATTTTCCCTGCGAGAGGAAAGAGAAGCCATGAAGATAGTAAGCAAAATGTGATGTGAATTTAGGAGCCTTCCACCTGGGGGCCTTGCCTGTCCACATAAGGGCCTTCAGAGGACCAGGCAGCATTACAAGTAAGGAGCAAATAATTAGATTTTATGTAGATTTTTCTTAAATTGACTTACTCTAAAGTAGCCACTCTTTCGGATGACACTGTAGGGTCTCCAGATGTTTAAATAAGGCTCTTAATTTACAGTTGACCCTCAAACAACATGGGGGTTGGGAACACCGACAGCCCCTGCATTAAAAAATCTGATTATAACTTAAGTTGGCCCTTTGCATATGCAGATATCCAACCACCAGTTGACCCTTGAATAATGTGGGTCTGAACTATGTGGGTCAATTGAACTGTGCAGGTCAACTGAAAAAAAATTTTGTGGCTCTGGCCGGGTAGCTCAGAGCATCATTCCGATAGGCCAAGATTGCGAGTTTGATCCCCGGTCAGGGCACGTACAAGAATCAACCAATGAATGCATAGTAAATGGAAAACTAATCAGTGTTTCTCTCTATTTCTCAAAAAAATCAATTCTGTATTCTTTAAAAAAAAAAATGTATTTTTAAATGGTTTTTAGAGAAAGAAGAAGGCACAGAGATAGATAGAAACACCCATCTGCTGCCTCTTGCATACCCTCTACTGGGGATCAAGCCAGCAATCCGGGCGTGTGCCCTGACCAGGAATCGAACCGCTGACTTCTTGGTGCATGAGTTAATGCTCAACCACTGAGCCACACCGGCCCGGCCAATCCTGTATTCTTTAAGGAACACCTGTATAGCTATTTTTTAGCCACATTTTATTGCAGCATTAGTATAATTCCTTAAGTCCCATGTTTTTATTGGATTAAATTAAAGGTGAGAGCTGGAAATAGCTTAGATTTGTATTTTGCCAAGTAATCAGTTTAAGTTTTAAATCAGTTTCCACTGATTTCTATTCTAGATGAAGACATTCTCAAGCATTGTGGATGAAATATATACTGAGGGAAACCCATGTTGACTAAATAATTCAAGGGGATGTGGTCTCCTTCAAATTTTGTCACCTTGAAAGGCCGTATACTTAGCAGTGCTGCCATTTGCTCAACACATTTTTACCATTCATCTTTTAAATCTGCCTCCCATTTTTTAATTTTCACAGTTGCATCAAATCTTTGTATTTTGAGGGTTAGGTGTTTTGGGAAACAGATAAAAATGGTTGGAAATCAAGTATACACCAGGTTAATCTATTTTGATTCACAAACAACATGTGGCAATCAATTAATATTAGTTTTCTGGTCTGATAAACCCCCTCTGAGGAGTTCCTGTAGAGCCGTATGTGTTTTGAGCAGTGGTGAGCCTCAGCGCCCAGGCTGGGATATTGGAGGTAGCAGGAGGCCTGGGCTCTAGGTCCTGTTTTTCTTCTGAGTCTGTGGCCTTGGGTGTGTCATTTTCTCACCTGGTGTTAGACTAGATAACGTGCAGGCAGCTTCCAGTGCTGAAGGTCGATGGGTGTCTAAGTGGGGGCATTTTGCTATTCAGTGGGACTCGTATCATAGTTAAACTCATATTCCTTAGAGAACGAACGAAATGTGGGTGTGTTGCCTTGTGTGTCTGCATTAGTTTGTACCAAGGATCTGCTTATGGAGTAGCCACTGAGCTACGAATGGTGCACAAAAGGAAAGAGAGTATTTCTGTATCCACTGCTCATCGTTCACTCGATTTTCAGTAAAGGGTTGGCTCTGTCCCAGGGGAGGTCTGGGCCATGCAGTAGTGATTCCTGGAGAAGAGTGGATCCTAAGAAGTGTCTGATGCTCGGAACCAATGGGCCCCTTTTTTCTCTTGTAGGCGTCCAGACTGGAGAAGCAGAACAGCACACCTGAAAGTGACTATGACAACACTCCCAACGACACGGACCCAGATGACGTGGGGTACAGCTGCAGAAGGATGTGCGGGGGGGGTCGGGCTCTGAAACCAGATATCTAGCCAGCCGTGGTCAGGAGACATAGTTCATCACCTGCACCCCTTTTCTCTATTTCCAGACCCATAAAGTCTTAAAATATTGAGGCATAAGTTCCTAGGTCAACACCTCTTCTCATCACACGTTATTGCCACGGGTCTTTTTTTCCTTTACCAGCACATTTTATGTCTTTAAGTGTCTGTAATGTGCTTCAAATCAGTACTTCACTTTAAGTCATGTTAGGTTATATTCTGCATTTTTACCCCATAGGACTGGCTCAATTAGGGATGGCTTTCTAATAATACACCCTCCCTGTTCCAGTTATTCCCTTCCTTTCCCCATCTTTACCCTTTCTACAAGAGTCATCATTTCTAGCCCCGTGGTGAATGAAAGAGCCTCCATGTGAGCTGTGGCTGCCTGTTGGTGAAACAGCCTTACCATGAGTCTCCTGCCAGACAGGATAAAGGAAACCACGCAGTGGCTCCTAGAAGCAGAGAAACAGCTGATAAGTACCTGCTGCATTTAGCCTCTTCTGTAATGACCACAGGTCAAGCAGGAAGGGAAGGCAGAGGAGTATGGTGTGGCAAGGTGATGGCTCAATACCAGATATGGCAGAACCCTCCACAGCCCCAAGCCCCATCCTCCCCAGCACCGAAGACGTCATCCGGAAAACTGAGCAGATCACCAAAAACATCCAGGAACTCCTACGAGCAGCCCAAGAAAATAAACATGACAGGTAGGGCTTAAATCCTGCCTGGGAGAACGTGCACATGCTCTGGAGGTGCTGCTCCAGTTAGAAACCGAGTTTTCTCAATGTCCTGATTTTAAAGGTATTTTAAAATTTCAGGTTTACGTAACAGGTTTAAGAACAAATTTGTAAATTTAGGTTTGCTTTTTTACATGGTATTTTCAGTTTTTCATTCTTCTTATGAAGTTCTCTGAAAATAAATGTCTCTAGGAATAGAATCGCGGTATAGTTGGGACGGTGATATTCCTAGTTCTAGGCAGAGAAGGGAGAGAAGCTCCTGAGAACTTGCCCTTGATTCTTCCCGGCACCACTGCTCCCTGGGATTGCCTTAGCTAGCTAGTTTGCCGACGTAAAAGATATCCTGCAATGAACCTGACTTCTTCCGTCTTCCGTGTGTGCCTGTGCTTATATATGTATGAAACATCTAAGACACAAGTGGTTTACCGATAAAATTGCTCAAATCACCATTCACAGAACTGTCTGCTCACTCTGAGCAGAACCATATCGAGCAGAGCCAGTTCTTAGCATAGGAAGGGACTGGCTCTTGTTCTAACGCATTCTTTTCTCTGAGAATTTCCTTTCAGTTAACTGTTCTGGGTGACAGCCTAGTTTCATGTTGCTTACGTTGCATTGTTCTCTTTGGTAATTGTCAAAAATACAAATACCTGCCCTACGGCCATTTCTGGCTTCAAAGATCGCAGTATAGTCCTCGGTACAATTTGGAATTTTTTTACTTTATAATGTACAGATTTATTCAATAAATGTCATGATCTGGTTTCTTTTTTAAGACCATGAGAGCCCTGGCTTGTTTCTCAGTGGTTAGAGCATCAGCCTGTGGACTGAAGGGTCTCGGGTTCGATTCCCAGCCAAGGGCACATGCCTTGGTTGCAGGTTCTTTTTTGTTTGTTTGTTTTTTGTTTCGTTTGTTTGTGTTTTCTTTTTTTTCGGTTGCAGGTTCGATCCCCTGCTTCAACCGTGTGTAGAAAAGGCAGCCAATTGCTGTGACTTTCTCACATCAATGTTTCTCTCGCTCTCCCCATCCTCCCTCCCTTCCACTCTCTAAAAATCAATGGAAAAAATATCCTCTGGTGAGGTTTTAAAAAAAAAGACCATGAGAGAATGATGTAAAGATTTTAATCATTAGCTCATTCTTTTGCTTTAAACCAGAACTGGTGTAGAGAATTTATATTTTATAACTTGTTTGATGTTCTATTAAAATCTCTGGTTACTTACATATTCAAGACGCTTTTATTCACAACCTTGTATTGTACTAATTAAACCCATGCCTTTTCCTCCTGTTGATCCATCGCTTGTGTTATCTTAAGTAGACCAATAGCCCATGTGGGCACATTCAGACTTGGTCCTGGTCCCCTGGTCTAAGCAAGCTCCCCTCAGCCCTTGAGACCGTCCCTCAGCCTGGTTCTGTCCCCTGCCTGTATCTCTCTCCCACACTCACATACACAGGAAATTACACAATTCAGGATTACTACATACTATGCACAAAAGCCTTTTTGGGGAAAGATAATTTGAAGTTGTGAACATGAACACCCTCTGATAAAGGTGGAGGACTTATTCATTAATCTGTGTGTGCTTGCTTTTGCGGCTTATTCAGGACTTTTCTCAAATATCTTACAATGAATGAGTTTTTGAGAGATTACCTTAGGAAAAATATCTTCTTTGTGTAGCAAAGGGAAAGGGTGAATTATATTTTTGGATCAGCATGAAAACCCTAACCAGCAAAAGGTAAAATGCATATGGATAACATACAACTCAAAATAGATGTGTTCTCAGTAAATGTGATATTAATGGGCACACTAGTGCAAGAAACGTTATGTCTGATACAGGGGTTGCTGGGGACATTGCCTTTTCCTCTGAGTGTCTGTGTGACCAGATGGATTGTTGCCCCTTGAAATGGGCAAGTTAAATAACTCCTTATGCACTGGCATTGTTGCTATTACATGGTGTGTGGTTCTAACTGCTCACAAAGTTAAAAGTGAGGATTTCCCATTTGAAGGCATTTTGAAATAATATAAACCATTTTCTTGAAATGTGATGTTTCATTAAAATGTAAGCAGTCTTTTTTTCTGAATAAGTTTTTTTCCCAATTACAGTTGACATCCAGTAATATTTTATATTAGTTTCCTGTGTATAGCTTAGTGGTTAGACATTTATATAATTTACAAAGTAATCCCCCACCTGGCACCATACATAGTTATTAAAATGTAAGCAGTCTTTATTAAAATAGTTTTGATACTAGATTTCTTACAAAGATGAAGTACAGAGGTCGCTGATGACAATTTTTAAGCAGAAGCCAACTTCATGAGCTAAAAAAATGGGGAAAGAATGTTTCTTGAAGGTGTTAAGTGCTAGGATGGATGCTGAAGGACATTTGGCTTTGTGTCTTAGGAGGGAAATTTTAAAACATAGCCATGTGGGTTCTTGTGTAAGGCCAAACCTTTGTATTCACACCGTATTTCCTAACATGCCGGAAACAGGCACCTAAAGCGCTTTCCCCATGTCCATCTCCTTCCTGGGCCTGCGGGTCATTTCTAGACGTAATACCCAGGCCTGGGGGCAGTGAGGTACCTAAGAGCTGTCATGTAACACCATGTTCAGTTTGTCTCTGTCTCTGCACCTTTTGACATGTACTCAGGGCAGAAATAGAACATTTTTAAGGTGCAGGAATCTAACCCCATATGTTGCTTGTCATAATCCAATAATAAAAACCATAAATGAAACCAAGTCTCAAATATTCCAATTCTCATCACCTAAGAAGTCAGAATCACCAGTCATCAGTCAGTGAAAAGGGGCTTGCTATTAAAAAAAAAAAAAAAGTGTGAATTCATTGCCTCATGCCAGGAGAGGCCTGCAGTGTGGCAGTGAGGGTCCTGGGCTTGGAGGCTGGATGGCCAGGGTTGAGTTCTGCTCTCTTACCAGCTGCAGGACCTTGGACAAGTTCTCTGCCTCTCCAGGACTCCGTTTCCTAATTTGAAAAATGGGTGTGATAGTAGTACCACCTCATAGGGCTGTTGGGAGGGTTACATGAGTCTTTGCAAAGCACTGAGAATGGAGCCCTGCACGAAAGTATGAGGATGGGCAGATTTAATGCACTTTGTTGTCTTTGAGCTTGTCCACAAGCAAAGAGCTGGCTGTGCTCATAGCTTTTTTTTTTTTTTTTTTTTTTAAATATATTTTATTGATGTTTTACAGAGAGGAAGAGAGAGGGATAGAGAGTCAGAAACATCGATGAGAGAGAAACATCGATCAGCTGCCTCTTGCACACCCCCTACTGGGGATGTGCCCGCAACCAAGGTACATGCCCTTAACCGGAATCAAACCCGGGACCCTTGAGTCCGCAGGCCGATGCTCTATCCACTGAGCCAAACCGGTTTCGGCTGTGCTCATAGCTTTTTGTTGTTGTTGTTAATCCTCATCTGAGGATATTTTTCCATTGATTTTTAGGGAGAGTGGAAGAGAGAGGGAAAGAGAGAAACATCAATGTGAGAGAAACACATCAATTGGTTGCCTCCTGCACGAGCCCTGACCAGGGCCTGGGCTGGGGAGAAGCCTGCAACCAAGGTATGTGACCCTGACCGGAATCGAACCCAGGACCCTTTCGCCCACAGGCTGATGCTCTATCCGCTGAGCCAAACCGGCTAGGGCCGTAGCATTTTATTACAAAGTCCTGGTAGCGTTATGAGGAAGTGGATAAGTGATTGAGCAAGTAGATGACGCTGATCTCAGTGCCTCCTCTTTGTCCAAAGTAAAGCTTTAGACATCCCAACAGTTCAGATGCATTGAATGGAAGGAATTTAGAAATGTCTGTAGGTTTTTGCTTTTTAAAAATATATTTATATTAATTTCAAAGAGGAAGGGATAGGGAGAGAGAGATAGAAACAGTGATGAGAGAGAATCATTGATCGGCTACCTCCTGCTGGGGAATGAGCCCACAACCTGGGTGTGTGCCCTAACTGGGAATTGAACTATGACCTCCTGGCAACAACTGAGCCAAGTCAGCCGAGCTGTCTGGTAGTTTTTAAGTGTTGAGGTGTAGGCTCCAATTCTAAAGTATTTTTTTTAATACTTTATTTTTAACTTCTGTGGCCTTTTGCATGGAAATCCTTATTTTGCTTTCAAGAAATTGGGAAGATGAGAAGTAAATGGCCAGCTTGCGGGGGTGTGAATATCGGTGCAGGCTGTTTTGTGGCCCCACCTGGCCAGTAGTGTAATGTTGCCTATGCTTCATACCTGGAGACTGTTTTGTCAGATGGAATGAACTTTCAAGAAAGGAGAGGGGGACCCTGTCTGTAACCAGGTGCCTCCTGTTGGTGTGGGACCCACAGTGGCTAGCCTCTGCCTCAGCCCCTTCATTAGGGAATATACATGGAACTGTGCTAGCCCCTGAGTGTTTGTGTCTCTAAATTATTTTCCTGTCTTTGAATAACCTTTTCAATATTCTTGCAGTTATAGTCCCTGCTCAGAGAGGATACACCTGGCTGTTACAGAAATGGCAGCATTATTTCCCAAAGTAAGTCACTTCCTACTACTTGGTTCAGGTCCTTTTAAAAAAACTGCAAGAAATTTCTTCATTACCTTGATAGTACATTATTCTTTTTGTGGCACAAAGAGTCTTACATCTGTAAACAGATACAGTATAGAAATATTTTTGTTCTACATGAATACTGGTTTTAATAAGACAAGAATGTCTGAACTCAGTGCAGAAAAGCAAAGCATTAATAGAATAAAAACAAAGCATTAATAGATAAAATTAATAAAATCAAATCTGGAATATTTCACCCAAGTGGAATAATATTTTTCAGAACCTACCTCAGAATAGCACACCCTACCAAAGTGATGCTGCGTGCACCTTGACCTTTGAGTTAGAACCCCTTGTCATCTCACACCCACCAGGGCTGCAAAGCTTGCAGCGCTCGGAGCACCCGTTGGAAGGTGCACGACAAAACTGCTCTCACTGGGAGCAGCCGAGGCTGTTTTCAGAAGAATGTTTGTTCCGCTCTTGGATGTCCCCCCTGCACTTCATGGCCAACGGCTGTGCTTTCTGTTTAGAAACCCAAGTCTGACATGGTGAGGACTTCCCTTCGCTTACTGACATCCAGTGCCTACCGACTGCAGTCAGAATGCAAGAAGACCCTTCCTGGGGACTGCAGCCCGCCCACGGACATCCAGCTGGTCACACAGCAGGTCATCCAGTGTGCGTACGACATCGCCAAGGCCGCCAAACAGCTGGTCACCATCACCACCAAAGAGAACAACAACTGAGCAGCGGGTGCTGGCCCTTCTATTTTCTGGGCTTTTCAAAGTCCCATTACAAGTTTAGATGTGGAACTCCCGATTTTTACCAGAAACAAACATTTAATGAAAGCTTAAAACTTTTTTGAAAAAAACAGTATTATTTTTGCATGTTTTCTAACAAATTTTCAATTATTAATTTAACCCACTTGCCTTATTTTGTGACTGTTTGCCAGTTTTTCTGATGTTCTGTTGTGCTGTCAGTGACTGTTGAGTTCGTGATCATGGACATCCAAAAGCATAGCTTCATTGTTGCAAGTTCGTTACCATTTACCCAGCCCTTAAAACTCCCTGCCTATGTTAAAACTCTAAGTGAGATGTTTTAGTAAAACATTTTCTTGAGAGAGTTGGGTTAAAAAAAAAAAAAAAAATCAACATTATCTGTTCCCTACCAAGCATTGTGCAATAAGTGAATTTTCTAACCTGTTGCAAAAATCTAAGTTTGGAGTATCTCCAAGCATGTATGAAGAGGACTTTGCCACTTTCTAAAAATAGTATAACGATCTCTCTTGGAAGGAAACAATGAATTGCTCCATTTCTTTTCACTGTTCTATCATGAGATGTTCTTTAATTTTTCTATCTTGATCTTCTATTTTACTATCATCCTGAAGTCTCCGTGGCATCAGATAAGCACTCATCTTCCACGTCGTGTGTCACTTGGCCACATCCTAGTAGGGGCACTGCTGCGTTATCACACGTGGTCTACTGCTCTGCCTTATCACAGGAAACCAGACTTCCCTTCCCGCGGGCCGCGGGAGGAGCAGCGCCCCAGGCCATAGCTCCCTCCCGTCACTGCCGTGAGCCACGGGAAGAGAAACCCTCTGCTCCCGGACCTTGTATGGCACCTCTCTCTCATCTGAAACTCCTCTGACCATGTAAAGCCTTCTCGCGACCTGCTTCACATAGCTCGTCCCCTTTAAGGACTTCTTGTGAGGTAAGATTATACAGTCATCTGGTTTTCTTTTTCACTGCCTTGCTGGTTTGTAGGAATTGGACATTAGCGTTCAAGAACTCCTTAGAGAGTGTTCTGCTGTCTAGCAGCTGCCCCAAAGCTATGGAAGAGCACAGGTGTCAGCTCTGGGACACACTTCGGTGTTTCCTCAGCAGCTAGAGACCTTTCTTGTTCCGAATGCTGAGCCCGTTCCTGTACCTGCTGACTGCAGCCGCTTTGGGTGTTTGTGGCTCAGATCTGACCTAGACCAGAGGCCAGGCAGTAGTGAGGAAGGAGAATGGGGTGAGCCAGGTGCGGAGTGGGCGCAGGGGCAGCAGGGGGGCCAGGGCACACCCAGTGGCACAGCAGTCCCCAGCTCCACTCGGGCTGCCAGGTGGAAAAGTGGATCCGGGGTTGCCAGAGCATGTATTTCTCAAGAGACTCCGGGAATCTGGATGTTTTTGTGCCATCTCTGTTTATAAATGCTGGCGACTGCTGCAGACATTTTCACAGCTCATGCGGGCGAGCTGTGGTCTGAGGCCGGCCGCCCACAGCCTCTGCCCTGGGGCCCTGCAAACTGGTGCGAGTCGGGCTTCCCTGGTCCCACCTGGGTTAGCCTCTGAGCCATGCCCGTGATGTGCCACCCTTCCCTCGCTTTACCCATGTATTCTGTCCTGTAGTGCTCCTTCACACACGTGAAGAAGTCACAGTTATCAAAGTTGCCTCAGTACATGCTGAATAAGCCTGCACTGTCACCGAACTGTTTGATTCACAATCAGCTTTGTAGCTTGACCGTAAACTGTCATGAAAAGAGCACCTTGAGGGTGTTTGCTTGACTGAGTCACTGTGTGGACGCTCCTGCCGGGTTCACGTCACTCAGTCGCTCGGGGAAAGGGTCCAGTCTCCAGAAGCCTCGTCCACTTGCTGGTCGCACACCCTAAGTGCCAGGCTCGCCGATGCCGAGGGGATGCTCCTGACTGCAGCTCCAGCCCCGCCGGAAAGCCTCCTCTGCCTGCTGCGCACACTGAGCTGTCCCTCTTCGTTCTTGCAAACACCCGCCCTCCACTGGGCGCAGTGGGTCCTCAGGAAAGGCCCAGCAGCGGTCTTGAGTTGGTGACCGTGTCCCCGGAGGACAGGTTTCTGAATAATGAGTCATCTGCGATGGGCGAAGCGGTGTCTTCCTCAGACACGACCTGCGATGAAGGCGTTGCTTCTGCCCTAGAGGAAGTCCAGGCACGCGGAGACCAGCGCTTTCGGTTATAAGAACACCGCAGGGTTGGTTTGCTGTGGACCACGGCGCCAGAATCCGGGACGAAGTTCCAGGTGGCGAGACACACGGTGCTAGGCCGCCAGCTTCCTCCTCTGCGCCGCCCATTCCTCAGCTTCAGCCTCTGCGAGGCCCGCGTCGGAGGCTGGCTGGCCTGGGGCGGATGGCACCGTGTCTGCACGACGCTCACCGCTTTTTGCACATGGGTCCCACAGCCTTGCACTAATGTCTGTGTCCTAATGTCATGTTCTCCCTGTTCTCAATCCCCCTCCCCAGAGCCGGTAGGTCAGAGGTGCCCTTTACACAGCGGGCACTTGCTGAGGCGGCGGCGGCCCCACCCCGAGCTCTGGGAACCGAAGGCACCTCTGCCGCAGAACGCAAATGGTTCTTATTTGCCAAAGAGCAGTCGGGCCCAAGGATCCACCGCTGCCTTCCTTGCAATTGGAACTGCAAATGCACAACTCGGGAGCTGTCCAGTGCCTCAGGCCCTCCGGGCCGGGAACCAGGAGGGAGGCTAGCCTGTTGGTCCCCACAGCAGCTGCGAGCTTCCCACACATAGCATTTTCGTTCTTGTCCCGGTTGAAGGTCACCCTTTTTACAAAAGAAAAATGCTGCATAGGAATACTGAAATGCCTTTTATGGAAATGTGTGTTACCCACGTCACCCTTCCTTCTGCACTTACTTCTCATTTTTATTGTACATTCTATTCCTGTAATTATTGTACAACCCTTTAAGCGTTGTAAAATTGTTTTGGAATTTGTGCCTGCTAGTTACGCAATAAACAGGCTCTATAACTGTCTCTGTGGTAATTCTATGTTTCCCATCAATTAGTTGATGCTTCAGATAATCGCCTCAACTCACCCTCCCACCCCCGAGACAGCACTGAAGATGCTTCGCCCCGGGCGCTGTGTTCACAGGACGGATGTCCTTTTTCATTCCCTGTACTTAGCAGCTAGCTTTGCTGGGGAAACCCGCATCGGGGCATCAGTCCCAGGTATCTTCTCATGACGTGCTCCCTCCTTAAGTTTGTTCAATGCAGTGAGAGCTGGCCGAGCACAGGCTCCCTCACCTCCTCTTCCCAGGCGAGCTGCTTGTGGGGCTCGTTTAGTCTTCAGGCCATCGGTCTCTCTAACTTGCAGAGCGAGGCCCACTGTGCAGGCTCACCTGGGGGACGAATAGATTTACACCCAGCTCATCGGGGCCCCCCTCAGTCCCCAACAGTCGTCCTCTGGAGAGGTGACTTGGGTCTTCTCCCAAGTGGAAGGGGTGGGGCAGGACCTGTCACCACAGGCGCCTTTCTGAGTGACACGTGCAGGGAAGATGGAGTCCTCAGTGATCCGGCTTGTCTGAGGCCCCAGAGCCAGCTGGTCAGGCCATCAGCGCCCCCCCAGAAGCACCTCGGAGGGCAGGGCTTCTCACATGAGCCAGCCCCCTGCCCCGGGAGGGTTCGCGGAGACCCGCCAGCATCTCGGCCCAGCAGCTGTGGGAGGGTCCCAGGAGCTGGGGCTGCGGGTCACGACCGCTCTCAGAAGCACTACTGCCCACCCTTTGCAGGGCTCCCTCCCCGCCAGCAGCTCCTTGCGTTTCTGCTTTTCAATAGGTTTTTATAATTATTCTAATGGCATTTATCAACTACTTTGTGCCAGGCACCGTGCCGTGTTCTTGAAATGGATTAGCTCAGTGGTCGGCAAACTCATTAGTCAACAGAGCCAAATATCAACAGTACAACGATTGAAGTTTCTTTTGAGAGCCAAATTTTTTAAACTTCTAACGCCACTTCTTCAAAATAGACTCGCCCAGACCGTGGTACTTTGTGGAAGAGCCATACTCAAGGGGCCAGAGCCGCATGTGGCTCGAGAGCCGCAGTTTGCCGACCACGGGATTAGCTCCTTTAATCCTCACCACAACCCTGTGGAGCAGGAGCGCAGATGAGGACGCTTACGTCCAGGTGCCGTCCCTCATGGGGAAGAGGGGAGCATGTGAGTTACTATTAGTCGTTGGTCTTGATTGGCCACGGTGGGCTTCACCCCAGTGGAGTCTGTGACGAGGAGGCTCAGAGAACGTGGCCCTGTGGGGAGGGCGGTGTCTAGAGCAGAAGGGGCAGTGGGTGATGAGCACAGGCCTTCACCGGATAGACGGGCACAGTCTGCTTGTGGCCCTGGAGTGGAGGCTGTGCCACCCTTCAGCCCGGGCGCTGGGCTCCCTACAGCGTTTGTTGAGTGACCAAAGGGAGCGCTGTCCTCTGGCTCCCAAGCACCTTGAGCAGCACTTTCCCATCCACGGGGCTGCGTGGGGGACCTCACCGCAGGGACAGTCAGTGACCATCTAAGGGTGACCCGCTGCCCAGCAGGCTGGCGTGTGAGGCTCCCCAGGAGCCAGTCCCTGTGGCCCAGACACCAGGCCGGGAAGACTGAGTGGTCCCCACCTCGACCAGCCAGCCACCAAGCCAGATGCCAGGCCCCAGGAGGTCAGACCCTGGCAAAGGCCAAAGTCACTGCAAAAGTGCCCAAACCATTGGTATCGTCAACCCAGCTGGAGCAAGGACTGTATGTCAACAGTCAGTCAGATCTCCGTTTCTCAGGAGCACCAGGTCAGCGGCATGTGTGACAGGGCCACTCGGCTGGGGTAACCTCACACATGGGGAATCCCCACACAGCGTTCTCTACTCTAAATGTTTCTACATAGAAACAGAGAATACATAATGCTTTAAGTTTTATGAAAAATACCTAAAAACTCAGATCATGAAAAAATATATCCATAAAGAAATATGGATGCACTGAATATGTATATTTATTGCACAAATGGTTCCTTCAGTCCCAAGCGTTAGAACGGGCTGTGCTTGCTGTCTGCTCACCCCTGTACTCATGGGTTCCCGTCACTGTTCTCGTTCAGCTTTGTAACTTCCTCAGGCCTAGTGCTGCCTCCTCCCGAGCGTGTGCTCAATGAGCAGGAAGAGTAAACTCGTACAGACAGAACACAGTAAGAATCACTTCACAGTAGTACTTGCTCCAGGGCCATCTTTGCTAAAGGAATTAGACTCTAAAAGAATCTCAGAATAATCTATTAATCATGAATTTTATAGTAAGTAGAAAAAGGTGCTTAAGAATAATAAAGCCAATATGCATACATATAGCCATACACAAAATATATACGATAAGAGCAGTGGTTCTCAACCTTTTTAAAGCCGCGACCCTTTAATACAGTTCCTCCTCATGTTGTGGTGACCCCCAACCGTAAAATTATTTTTGTTGCTACTTCATAACTAATTTTGCTACTGTTATGAATCGTAATGTAAATATCTCTGTTTTCTGATGGTCTTAGGCGACCCTGCTAGTGGTTCTCGCGACCCACAGTTTGAGAACCGCTGCTGTAGAGCCTAAGACCATCGGAAAACACAGATATTTACATTACGATTCATAACAGTAGCAAAATTACAGTTATGAAGTAGCAACGAAAATAATTTTATGGTTGGGGGTCACCACAACATGAGGAACTGTATTAAAGGGTCGCGGC
This sequence comes from Ia io, assembly GCA_025583905.1. NCBI lineage: Eukaryota > Metazoa > Chordata > Mammalia > Chiroptera > Vespertilionidae > Ia > Ia io. Next base: position 25,983,846 of record JAJQQW010000023.1, read on the forward strand.
ATTAAAAAGGTTGAGAACCACTGGATAAGAGTAATATAGTAAGACAGTAGAAGCTCTGAATTTGGAAACATATTTTTTAATATATTTTTGTTGATTTCAGAGAGGAAGAGGGAGAGATAGAAACATCAATGATGAGAATCATTGACTGCCTCCTGCACGCCCCCTACTGGGGATCGAGCCCACAACCCGGGCATGTGCCCTTGACCAGAATCGAACCCAGGACCTTTAGTCCCCAGGCCAACGCTCTATCCACTGAGCCACACCGGCCAGGACTGGAGACATATTTTAGAGGGAGAGCATTTAAATATATTCAGTAGAGGCAGTGTGACAGCTTCTAATGCTAATAGGGAGCTTACCAGTAGGCTTCAAAAACAAGAGATTTGAAGAAACTAAATTTCCAGGAAATTTTTGAGTGCCTGTTTTCCAGGCATTCTACCCATATCAGTTCTATACTGGAGCTCAGACAATACACTGCTAATTCCCTGTGGAGAAGAGGCTCCAATGGGAATGAGAGGGGAGGCGACACCACTTTACCAGAAAAATGAACATAACCTAGAAAAAGTGAAGTCACAGAGAATGTCCAAACCTGCAGAGCTGGATGAAGTAAGTAAAAACCTATCCTTCTACACAACCACTGTGCAGCACTTAATAAAAGCAACAGGAACTTCAAAGCCTGGCAGCGACGCAGGCAACCCAACTTTATTCCCCAGGGAATGACCGTCTGCACGGGAGTAAATGTGAGCACGCCGGGAAAGGGGTCGGGACCACATCCAAAGAAACTCAAGACAAGAAAATGACAAACAGATTAAGGACATCGTTTGCAGCTTCATTTGTTTCTGTAGCACAATGGGAGTGAAAGGTAATGCAGCCCTTTGACTCAGGATTTTTAAATAAACTCTGGTTTTAATAACGTGGAACAGTAATTAGCTATAATTTACTGATATGGATTCTTGAACACAATATAATGAAAACTGAAACTTGACAGAAAGATACAAAAAATGCAAGTCATAAAAACATGCTGCAACGCCCTAACCGGTTTGGCTCAGTGGATAGAGCGTCGGCCTGCGGACTGAAGGGTCCCAGGTTCAATTCCGGTCAAGGGCATGTACCTTGGTTTCGGGCACATCCCCGGTGGGGGGGGTGCAGGAGGCAGCTGGTCAATGTTTCTCTCTCATCGATGTTTCTAACTCTCTATCCCTCTCCCTTCCTCTCTAAAAAATCAATAAAATATATAAAAAAAAAACAAAACATGCTGCAAGGAGCTTCCTGCAGCTAAGTGTAGACTCATAGAACTGTCACACTGATGTAACAGTGGGAAGAGAAATCTGTGGCCGAGCCTGACCGCATTTCCTCAGGTCAGTGCCCCTCCTTCCTCTGGCACACAAATCCCAGGAGGCTGTACGCAGCGGAGACCTTCGTGACACCAAAGGTCCAAAGTGTCATTTCGAAAGGTCAGCCATAGAAGCGACCTTTGAGGCTCAGCAACAGATCACGCCCCTCCCACCACACACAGTGCTCACTGGAAATTCCACCTAAATGCTGCCGACAGACTCATTTCTCACCCCGTTCCGGAAAGCATCCCTGGACCACATCAGACTGTCTCAGGGTTCACAGCTCTTCTCTTTAGAAAACAAGATGTGATCCTTTTGGGATCACGAAATTAATAAACCCCACACGCTTGTCTTCAATAGAATACATTTAAATTGCAGTTTTAAAAATTAAGAACCTCCCCTCATCTCTCTGGCTGGAGGCGTCACTGGAGGCTGACGATTGAGGGCGAGACAGCAGGCGATGCTGGATCCTGCCGTGGACACAACTTGTAACTCCTCGCTGGACTCAGAGCCTTCATCACTTACGAGCAGACAGGCTGTGACAGCGCTGGCAGTGTGTGATCCTAAGCCTTTCTTCACTAGGAAAGGCAGGGAAGGCCTCCTACCGGGTGTTCGTCTGTCCAGCCCTTGATCCACTTAACCTGGACCTGAACAGCTCGCTGAGCTCCTGCCAGTGACCCCAACACCAGACCAGGACGTTGTCACACTGTCTGCTGGCTCCATGTCAAAGGCCTCGCACCTCAGCTCTGCTTCCAGTGCCAAGGACGTCAGTTCCAAGCAATCCTGGGATGTCCGTAAGGCTGAAAACAGAAGGAAAACCCGAGATCAGATCAGCATTCTCTGAAGCAATGGGAATTAATCCATTTTCAGTAAAAGCTAAAAGCACAGTATTAACGGCTCTTGTCATTCACAGCCAAAGCAGCAACGACCCTACGCCACAGAGGAGGCACTTGATGGCTTGTTTTAAAGTACCAGCCCTAAGTAACATTTCAGGGCGCTGGGACACCCTAACCCCAAGACTCTCACTGATCCACGGCCACGAAGTTTAAAACGCTGTCCCCTGCACCTCAAGAGCCCAGCCTGTAGGACATTAACTTTCTGCAGCAGGGGCAGTGCCTGCTGGCTGTTTCATCGGCTTCCCAGCGTTTGGCCACCAAGGAGCCGGCCCGCCTGCAGCGCTCAGAGCGCCTGGGTCCCCTGATAAAGGAGGGAGGGCGGCGGCGACGGCCTGCTGGGCTCAGCAAGCGCCCTCAGAGCAGGGGTCACTGACGTACTGGTGGCAGGGAAAGACGGAAGGAGAGGAGGGGAGGATCGCCGATGGGGAGGGGTTTTGATGTCTGCTTAGTTACGGTCTAAACCACTGCCTTCTCCTCTCACCAGCTGTGGCCAGCACTTCCAAGATGGCTATTTGTCCCCACACAGGGTCCACAGACACAGCTGAGCAGTCAGGCCCTCACTCCTTGGGCTGCAGCGACAGGAGCCAAAGCAAAATCACCTCAAGGGCTGTCTGAGGCCCACAAAGACCGAGACAGACCCTGTCAGGGTGACCCACTGTAGGGGACAGGAAAAGCACAAGAGGAGAGCAAGGCAGGCTCCCCGCTGAGGGAAGCAGAGCCGGCACAGCGTGCGCGCAGGCTTGGCAGCGGCGGCCGTCACCTGCAGCTCCCTACCTTGGGCCGGTATCCCTGCTCGGCCATCGTCTTTGCCTCCTGCTGCAGCAGGGCACTGGTGAGCTGCTCTGCCTGCCTCGCCTCCTCCTCTTCCTCCGCCTCCTGCTGGTCGGCCTCCCGGGCCTGCAGCTGGCGCTCTGCCACCTGGACACACAGAGGAAGTCACCGAGACCAGGTCCGCGGCAGGGCCCTGCCTCCGGTCAGGAGGGAAGCTGTGGACCCACCCCCGCTGGAGAGTCAGAGCAGAGTAAGAGGGATGGGCAGTGCCAACAGCGGGCAGGGCGTGTGTGGTGCTGCAGAGGTCATGTGCGTGGTAACGTGTACCTTGTAAAAAGCTCTGGAGGCGGCACGTGTTTGGGCGATTATTTTGTTACCTATTAGGTACTGAGCTGAATGGAGGATTGTGGCCCAGGGAGCGAAGTGTTTGCAGATGCAGACAGGAATAAGACGGTGGGCAGGAATGACAGACTGCTCCACAGGGGAGGAAGCCCTGCAGTGCAGCGTGAACTGCATCAGCAGGAGATAAATGAAAACGGGCTTCTTAGACAGGGGAGTGGTGCCAGGCGGTGGAAATAAGCCAAGGCCCTGAATCCTGTGCCACCATGATGCAGGGTCCACGTAGGCCCTGTGGCCGCAGCTCTCATCCCCTCGCTGAGGCTGCTCCTGCCCGTGAGGGGCCCCACCTGGGCTTCCAGCTCCTGCTTCCTGGCTGATTTCAGTTCTTCCCTCTCCTCTTTCTCGCGACGAGCTGACTCTCTTGCCTCCTCAAGGTTTTGAATAAGTTGCTCCCTGTGTCTTAGGGATTCCTCTTGCGCCCGTCGGTTTTGTTCAATCTTTTCTTGTATTTGTTGCTGTCTCCCTGTCAGGACCTGGCCTCCGCAGAAAAGAAAGGGAGGTTTTGGGTTGCCTCTTAGCAGATACCTGTTCTGCAAGCTGTGGGCAGCTGGCTGCCCCTGTGCCGAGACTCAGCCTGAGCCTAAACTCGCCAAAGGCAAGCCCAGACAAGAGAACCGGTCCAGATTTCCACTTTAAAGTAACTCAACACAGGGAAATGAAGACTTTCCCCCAAAAGATTTCCTTTTAGCTGGTGTGTGTCTTATACACATTATTTAAATACTGGCAAATAAAACACTTTCTTTAGTCCACTTCTGATTCCGCACCCAAGAAAAACAATGCTAGGTACGGACAAGCTCCACAGACTAAGATGTTTACTGCAGTGTTTCCTATAATGGCTCAAAATTAGAAAAAGAATGGAAACCCACCACAGGGAAATGGAAAAACACACTATGGTATAGCCACATGATGATATACTATGCAGCCATCAAAATGATATTTACAGCCCTAGCCGATTTGGCTCAGTGGATAGAGTGTCAGCCTGCAGACTGAAGGGCCCCCGGGTTCGATTCTGGTCAAGGGCACATGCCTGAGTTGTGGGCTTGATCCCCAATAGGGGGTGTGCAGGAGGCAGCCAATCAATGATTCTCTCTCATCAATGATGTTTGTGTCTCTCCCTCCCTCTTACTTCCTCTCTGAAATAAATAAAAATGTTAATAAAACCCACATTAAAATAAAAAAAAAATTGTATTTACAAAGAAGATGTAACAGCATGCAAGAATGCTTGAAATCAGATCGCACAGCTTAAGAAGAGATCCGCAGGGAAACATGCTGGGCAGACAGAGTGTGGGAGGAAGCAGGAACAGTGGCTATGGAGACGACAGGGGTCTGGTGCCTATTTTTCTGTACTGAAGTTTTTTCTAACAAGTGTATGTTACATTCTTTAATGGCCAGACAGGACTCTGTCCCCAGAATATGTGGCAGGCTGTCCCTAATTCCCCCACCAGCCCGGGGCCGCCAGCCACACCCTCACAGCGGGATTACCTCAGCCATCAGCCTGTCCCGTGCGCTCCTCTCTCGGGCCCACTCGGCCTCTCTCTTTTCCCACATCTCCTTGGCTTCCTCCCTGGGGAAACACAAGACCATGGCAGCAGCTCCTTACCCCCACCGATGGCAGACGGACAAACAGGGCTCCGAAGCCTCGGGCGGCACATCTGTGGGGCCAGCCTCAAATCAACCTCTCCTCACGCGCTTTTAACAGGTTAAGGACCGTTCACAGGCAGTGTCCCTGCCAGCAAGACCTTGAAGGACCTTTTCAATACTCCACCTCTTCCTAAAAGGCACTTGGATGACTTGCACCTGGGCCACTTCAACACTGAAGCGAATGCAACTGCTGGTGCCTGAGCTGTGGCCGGCTCCTGGGGTCCCTGCCAGCTCGCCCGGGGCCTGGTGCAAGTGAGGGGCTTCCTCCAGTCTCCAGGGCCCGAGGACCGGCCACTGGGCGGGGCTACCTGGCACCCAAGTGCTCAAGAAATGCTGCCTGGTATTTGTTTCAATCTACTAGGTTCGTTCTTAGGGTCCAGACCCACTGTACAGCCCTAACAGGCGTGCAACATCTCCTCATGAGAACCATTTCCTTTCAAATGCTAAGATTTCAGATGAACAGATCCTTACTTTAAACCCTAATGATTTTCATCCTGACCCAGTGGTCGGCAAACTCATTAGCCAACAGAGCCAAATATCAACAGTACAACGACTGAAATTTCTTTTGAGAGCCCAATTTTTTAAACTTAAATTTCTTCTAACGCCACTTCTTCAAAATAGACTCGCCCAGGCCGTGGTATTTTGTGGAAGAGCCGCACTCAAGGGGCCAAAGAGCCGCATATGGCTCGCGAGCCGCAGTTTGCCGACCACTGTCCTGACCTAAAGGAAACACCCTCACAAGCCAGGGCCTAACGAAGATGCTCCTCACGAGCGAGGGACATTACCCAGGACAGGCGTTTCAGGAACAGACCCTCGTGGAGACCTGCGGGGACCCCAGGGACAGAGAGGCGGGGTGTCCGCCCACACAGCTGCCGCCTCACCTCAGCAGCATCTGCAGCTCTGCCTCCTGCTCCCGCTCCCGCTGCAGCTGCTGCTCCAGGACCTGCTGCATCCACGCCACGTCCGCCCGGGCCTGCTCCTGCCGCGCCGAGTGCTCCCGCCGGGTCTCCTCCTCCTTCTCCAGGAGCACCTGTAGGATGCGCTTGTCCGCCTCCTGGAGGGAGGAGGAGGGAGGAGGACTGTGGGCGCGGGCGGAGCCCCTCTGCTGTCTGGACCCGGCACTGAAAGCAGACACTCAGGATGCTGCCAGATGTTCTCCACGCGGGGGTGGGGAGAGGTTGGGATGGTTGACGACGGCACCAGAGGGCCAGGAGCTGTTCTCTGCCTCAAGGGAGAGCCCTCTGCCACCACCCGCAGGTCCCTGCCTTCAGACACATCTGCTAGCTCGGCCTCTGAGGACACAAATTGACAGCAATCCCACTTCTAAGAACACAGACTACAGACGCACACGTGCGGAGGTTTATGCACAAAAGTCACTGCAGCCGTCGTGAAGAGGGAAAACCGGAAACGACGCCAACACCCCCGGGTGGGGGTAGCTATTATGTACATCCACACGTGGAAGGATGTAAAGGAACGAGGAGCTCCGGAGGCCCGGAGACGGGAAAGGCGCCCTCAGCGGGGAAGCCGGAGGGCGCTGCCAGGGAGGACTCGGCAGGCAGGCAGGGTGGGAGCCAACGCCCCTGTCCCTCGCAGGGAGGCGGCCCATCAGAATACTTGACAGGGATCCCGAGCAGCTGGGAGACAGAACAAGCTCGGCCTAAGCAGACTGATCACAGGTGGGAGCGCTGCTGTCAGGTAAACGGCCGAGGAGCGCAGCCTCAGGTGCGCTTTTTAAAAACCACCCCCTCCCTCCGTGTGCTTGTGTGTACAGGTGCCCACAAGGGCACGTACCAGGCAGAGCCCTCTGGGGAGGGGCGGAGACGGCAGGGCTGGGCCGGGGTCTCACTTTGCGTTTTACTTCTTACTGAGCAGCGGAAAACAGGGCTCTCAAAGGAGGTGAGAGAAACGCCAGCTGACTCTCCAGACTCACCAGTTCCTCTTGGATCTGCTGTGCGCGTCTGTTGAGCTGCGCGTTATACTGATGTCTCAAAAAACGTCTAAAAAAGAACAAATGTAGGTTGCCTTCAGTGTCTTATCAAGAATTAAACAGAAGTTAGACGGGTACTTGCCGTAGGGTGCATCCTTCCTGTTTCAGGGATACCAAGCGAGAGAAAGAGGCTCCACGCACCCCAGCTCCGCCTTCTGCCGGAGGGCTGCCATCCGCGCCCTCTCTTCGGCCAGCCTCTCCAGCTCCCACCGCTGCTTCAACAGATTCTCCCGTTCCTTCTTCAGTTTGGTGGCCTGTGGTTACAATGACAGCAACCCCCATGAAGGTCAGGAGACCCAGAGCTTCCTTCATCCTCCTCTCCGTTCCCAGCAGACCTATGCACCAAGGGCTGGCCTGGCCGCCTGGCGATCCAGCCCTCCCACCTCTGAGCCCTGCTGCAGCTTAGCTCACTCACTCCCCCAACTCAGATGAGCCATTTCTTACATGAGCCAACCCTGTGGACAAGGAAGAGCCCCTGCTCTGTGCTCCGCGGGACCCTGTGCCCTCTACTGCTCACGCCTTACTGTAGCTCACCATCTGCCGCCTCCACCTGGCAGGCCCCTGCCGTGAGCCCAGGCCTGTGGGGCTTGCTCACGGCGTAGCTCTAGCACCCAGCCCAGTGCGTGGCACCAGAGTAAGTCGTGAGCGCGAAGATCTAGCTCTCCATTCCTTCAGGCCTGGGGAAGGGGGCTTCCCTCCTCTGAGTGAGAAGGTCCCACCCCCTCAGGGAAAGTGCACATCTTTCTGAAAACAGCCTCTCGGACCACAGACCCTCACAGCCTGTGCCTGGAGACCCAAAGCCTGCTGGCCAGGGAGCCGTGTGCAGGACGTCAGCCTGAGTCAGGTTCACTCAGTGCTGGGACACCGAGCTCTCAGAAGGCTCTCAGCCAGCAGGCCCTGAAGCACAGCGGAGAACAGTGTCATCTCCACACGGCGACCTTCCAGGATGTGGCCCACAATCCGACGCAGGAGTAAGGAGAATGCAGGTGGCCGTAAGCATGCTGAGAATCCCCTCCCCGGGTGATCTCTGTACGGCAGCTGTGAGACGCCTGTTCCACACCAAGCAGCCGAGGCGGCCAGGGGCATGCCCTCACCTCCAGCTCCTGCATCTTCAGCTCCTCCATCTGCTGCAGCAGCGCCTCCGCCTGGAGTTTGTCCTCCAACTGCCTCCTCTCCTCTTCTGCTTTCATCCGTCCCAGCGCTTCCCTGCGGGCCGTTTCATATTCATTTTCATACCGTTTGTTCTCTTCCTCCTCCATGGCTTCTTGCTACATGGGGCCAAACGAATCGGGATCAGTATCTGTAACCCGCAGCGTGCAGCTGGCCGCAGGCCGGGGTCCTCCTCCGCACGCGCCCCCACCTGAGCGGCCACCTCTCAGCTGAGGGCCCCTGCGCTCGTGCTCACGGGAACCGTGGACTGACTCCCGCTTCCGAGGGACGAGGCTGGGGAAGCACGCGGCACAGTGCCGGGCACCGCGGCGGGGGGCGGGGGCTCAACAAAATACTCTAAGACATGGAGAGTCTCCACTATCGCACGTGGGACGTCTCCGAGTCCTACACCACACCTGCTTTCGTTCTTCTTTCTGTGTTTCCCAGGAGGTGACCACATGCTTCTTGTGAAGGTCCGACTCAATCTGAGAAGGAGCAGGTGATTAACTTCCTCTCAGATCACCCAGCAGACGTCCCTGGGAGCGCGGGCCGGCCCTGAAACGTGACGGTGACTGCACGTGACCGTGCCTTCCTTTTGTGGGGACTCAGGAGTGGCCCAGGGGTCTGGTGAGGGAGCACATGACGACCCCAATGCAGGTCAATTGGAAAACCAGCCCGGCGGGCGTGGCTCAGTGGCTGAGCGTCGGCCTGTGAACCAGGAGGTCACGTTTCAATTCCTGGTCGGGGCACATGCCCAGGCTGCAGGCTTGACCCCTGAGTGGGGTGTGCAGGAGGCAGCTAATCAGTGATTCTCTCATCGTTGATGTTTCTATCTCTCTTTCCCTCTCCCTTTCTCTCTGAAATCAATAAAAAAAATATATTTTTTTAAAAAGAAAGAAAACCAAAGGGCCAGGGTTCTAAACCAATTTCAAGATTGGAACAAAGTAACAGGAACTTTTCTCCCAGTTCCCTGGAGTCAGCAGGAACAGGCCAGCACACACTGACATGGAAACACCCTCTCAAAGGCCACCTGCTTGGTCTAAAGCCCCCGGACCCCGGGGCAGCAGGAGCAGGTGAGGGCCAGGCTCAGCCCTGCCCGGCTCCCGCGCCTCTGAAAGCCGCAGCTGTGAATGCATGTGGCATGCTCCAGCAGATGCAACACATCTGTGTGGTTAGTAAGAGATTCAGGTTTAAAGAGTCTTTTGGATCAGACAATGAATTACAGTATTCTGTCCAAAAGCGTTATTTGGGAAACTGTTTATAAAAATTTAAATTTTCTTTTTCAACTTACAAATATGGACATTTGTCCTCCGTTCTCCCTAGTTTAGGCCTCACCACACTCACCTAGGCCCCCAACTGGTATCACCTCTTCCCACCCCCCTAGACATTGCTGCCAGAGCTGCTGCTCCCCAAAATGCAGCTGGAATCGCACTGCACCCCGCTTACAATCACCCAGGAGCTCCCCATGCTTCCAGGGAAAGCACACAAGGCTGCCTGAGGTCTGGCCCATCTGCCTCACCAGCCTCAGCTCTTGGGGCTCCCCCCACCCCGCCACCCAGCACTGGACTCGCTCTGCTCTCGGGACTCAGGCCTCATTCACGCAATTGCCTCAATCCAGAACACCCTCTCTTCATCTCTGCACCAGCAAGTAACACCCGTGTCCTTCACACGCCTCCACCCAGCAGCTCCGCTGGGACACCTGCCTGAGCCCCACTGAGCGGGGCACTGCCCTGATGCCCAGCTCCTGCATCCTGCACTGTAACAAGCTGCCCACTGGTTCCCCAGTATGAGTGGGGGACCGCCTCTCGCCTGTACAGGTGGACATCACAACAGGTGGGCAACAACAGTGGTTCAACCACCAAATGAACCAGATCTGCTGGGGCTCCTCCCAGGGGCTGAGTGTTCCCTCCTGCCTCAACCCAGCACAGGACGCGATCTAGAACAAGCCAGGACACGCGGTGTCATCTGCTTAGGGTCTCTGTGGTTTTCACCTCGCGAAGTTTGGGGTCATTCTTTTTCCAGTGTTCATACAAAAGCTGCTCGGCAATCTGTCAAGGAAACACAAAGAGGGAAGTGGTGTGGCCTTTCAGATCCACCACGTTCCGGATAACCCACCCGGGCGTCAGCTGTCACTGCACACCCTCGGACCCCTGCCTTGCACTCATGGCTCCGGAGCCAGACACGCGAGCGGAACCAGATGGCACTGCCAAATGTCTCCACGGCGGTGACAGAGGGTGCCAGACCTGACGTTACATGTGGGTCCTAGATGCTGCAGGTCTGCTTCACAACACAGCAGCTTAACGCCCACTGGGCTCACCTTCCACTCAGCTACTTTGGGAGAGAATATAGACCAGCCCAGGCCTTGTGGGCCACAGAACTGGAATAAAGAAAAAGAACTAAGACGGGATGATTTAAAGGGCCAAGGAGAACAAAGATGACTCATGCAAAACACACAAGTGGAAAACAACTTAGAGTAAGCACTTTTCGTGGCTGGCTCTGAAGTTACGGCCATCGCATCCGTCCCGAGCGCCCAGGGGTGACCCGCATGCGCATCACTGACCGGCTGGAGGTGCTGCCGAGGGCGATGAGAACGTACCAGTTTCCTGTGCTCTTCCCGGGCTGACTTGAGAGTCCGGTGCTGCTCCCGAATTCTTTTCTCCCTCAAGTTCATGCTCAGCCTCAGCTCCTCCAGTTCTCTGGCCAGCAGGTCCTGCTCCTCTAGCAGAAGCTGCTGGAGTCTCTCCCGCCTGGCCACCAGCTGCCTCCTCTTCTCCTCCTTCATCTTCTCCCGCTGATAGGCGTGCATGCTGGGTGAGAAGGAGCCACCATAAGCAGCCATGTGGGTCACTGCTACCTGGATAAAGAGGCTGAGGTGCGCATAACAGGGTGGCATGGGAAGGGGTCCTCCTGCCACAGTAACAGAGCAGGTCACAGCACACTATGCCTAACAGCACCGTGCTTGCAATAAGAAAATGTGTAATACGCTCATATGTGCATATGGTAACAGTACTAGCCAATACTACTTGAGCAGTTACCATGTACCAGATAAAACCACAATGGTTCATCACATACGTCCTACAGCGTTTCAGCCCCACTTTACTGACGGGAAAACTGAGGTTCACTCAAGCAGCAAGACAGTAAGGATTTCTACCTAGGCCTGTCGGACTCCGAAGCCTCTGCTTTTAACATCCATGTTTTTACATACCTACATACATAAAAGCCTAAGCGACTGTCCGACCATTCGACCAGTAGCTATGATGCACAATGACCACCAGGGGGCAGACCCTCCAACCAGTGGAGGAGGGAGCCTGATTCTGCGCGGAATCAGCCATGGGTTTGGTTGCTGCTGGGGCACTGTCGGCCCTGAATCTGCTTCACCTGCACCCAGACCCAGAGAGGAGGGCTCCCCACAGGCCAGGCTAAGGGACCCCACCAGTGCACAAATCCGTGCACCAGGCCTCTAGTATTTTCATAAAAATAGGTGTATGTGTGTGTGTGTATATATTTATACACAAACACTAATAGGAAAAAGTATGGGGAGATAGGCAATCAGGCTGGGGACGTGGGGTTACAAGGAGACTTCCAGATTCTACATAAATTTCTTTTCCTTTTTAAAATTTTTTTATACATTTCTTATTGATTTCAGAAAGGAAGACAGAGGGAGAGAGAGAAGCATCAATGATAAGAGAGAATCATCAATGAGCTGCCTCCTGCACACCCTCTCCTGGGCATCAAGCCTGTGACCTCCTGGTTCAGGTTGATGCTCAACCACTGAGCCACACCAGCGAGACTCTACATACACTTATAATTTTGGTTTTTTTTCAGTGCAGATATATTGCTTCACTATTATCTTTTTTCCAATTGGAAAAATCACCAGGCAGGCAATCTGGGCTGTCCAGCAACTCCCTGGAGAAAACATGCGATTGAGCCATAGTCTCCCAGGTTCTTAAGCCGACATCCCCTGACCAGCAAGTGGCCGCCCACCTCCACCCGATCTGGGTCGCCAGTTACCTCCGCTGGTAGGAGGCCTGGGAGCTCCACTCCGCCTGTTTGGAGCTGCAGGCGTTGGAGATCCTGAAGTAGCGGCTGTTCTCATCCCACTGCTGCCGAAGCCGGGCCTCCTGCTCTCGGTGTCGCTGCCGCGCTACCTGCTGGTCCAGGAGTCTCCGGCTGCACCAGGAGGAGGGCAGCGTGGGCAGTGCCATCTGGGAACAGCAGGGGCAGGGAAGTGAGCTTGCTGCCAGCCCAGGAACCCTCTCAGCTTGGCCTCATCCCTCAGTGAGTGGTCCTCGCCCTTTGGCTGCACACGGGAATCCGGAGATGGAGCCCAGGCCCCTCTCCAAACCAATTAAACCCCAAGTCTTCATGTGGGCCCCGGCATCAGCAGGGTTAAACCATCTGCCCTCGGGGCTGCGAACCCTGGATTTAAATAAGCCTGCACTGCACCCAGCTGTGGCGCAGACACCCCCAGGGCGCAGCACACAGGGAACCAGTCCTAGGCTGTCTGCTTGAAGGAACGGGACCTTCCAGAACCCGTCTGTGCCAAGCCCTGGATAGAATGGCCTCTTTCGTTACTGTCACCCCATCATTTAAAAGGGGACGGAACTTAAGTGCAAAGAGATCACTAAGCAAGAGAGAGGAACTAGAAGGACTCAGTCCTGTCGGTCTGAGACCAGGGCCCAGGCTCCGGCCCTGGCTTCCTCGGCCCCGGGTCACCCCGGAAGTGTCCCGGGTTCTCCCGGAGGGCAGACCCCGCACGGCACTGATGGAGACGCTGCGACCCGGAGAGCGGGCCACAGGCAGCCTGGGGCCACAGGAGACCTGGAAGCAGTCTCACTCCCGGGCCCCGCGGGCGGCCAGGACCGCGCTCAAGGGCCGTCCTGGGGTGAGCCACGCCGCTCCGCGCCAAGCCTGAGTCCGAGTCCGCGGACGCGGGAGCCCCGGCCGCCCGGCACCTCTCCGGCCGCAGGCGGCAGGCGGGCCAGGCTTCCTTCCTCGCCGCGGCGCGCGCGAGGGAGTCGTCTCTGCGCCCGGAAACAAGGTTCGGCTCCGGACCGGCCACCCACAGGCCGGGCTGCCCCCGGAACCGTCGCATCCTCTCCCGGCCTCCACATACACACACGACCACAGGCCACAGGAGAAGGCGTCGACCCGGAGCGCGGCGGGAGCGGGAGCACGGGAGCCGGCGTCCGGGCGCCCCGCGCTCGCGTCCCGGGTGCCCGCGGGGTTCCCGCCAGCGCGGGGCCGCGGCAGGTCCTACCCCGGCGCCGGCTGCCGGCCGAGCCCACGCTCCGACTCACGCTCTCTGCGCCCGCAGTTCCCGGGGAGGCCCGGGCCGAGCTCCCGCAGGCCGCACCCTGCCGGCCGCGCCTGCCCAGCCGGCCGTTTCCCCGCTCGTTGCTCGGGCGACGCGCCGGCCACGGGGCACCGCGAGGGCCAAGCGGCCTCCGGCGCGACCCGGCCTCCGGGAGGCCGTGTTTTCTCTGGCGCCGCCTCGCGGTGGGCGGGCGGTAAGTCGCGAACGTCGCGGGCCCCGGGGACGGGGAGGAAACGGGAAGGAATCGCCTCGCTGCCAACCCTCGGGCCGGCGGTTACCTCCACGACGGTGAGGGTGGGACATCGCGGGTAGGGGAGGCAGGAGAATACCAGCTGGCGGTTCTCAGACCTGACCGCACACGAGGAGCCCCTGGGAGATTTTACAAATGCAGATGCCCTAAAAATAATAATAATAATAATAATAATAATAATAATAATAATAATCCAGCCCTAACCGGTGTGGCTCAGTGGATAGAGCGTCGGCCTGCGGGCTCAGGGGTCCCGGGTTCGATTCTGGTCAAGGGCATGTGCCTTGGTTGCGGGCACATCCCCATTGGGGGTGTGCAGGAGGCAGCTGGTCGATGTTTCTCTATCATCGATGTTTCTAACTCTCTATCCCTCTCCCTTCCTCTCTGTAAAAAATCAATAAAATATATTTAAAAAAATTAAAATCCAAATACCCATACCACACTCCAGGCGAATCCCATCAGGCTGTCTGAGGGACAGCGGTCACCTAAGCTCCCCGGTGCATTCAAGGTGCAACTACTGGTGTAAATGGACACATGGTAAGTTTTTTAAAAAAATAACTCTTTATTGTTGAAGGTATTACATATGTCCCTGTTATGGTAACTTTCTACTGTCTTAGATTGGTTGTAGGTTCAAGGGTGTTCACTCTACTAATATGTTTTATGACTCACATGTGCTATACGTATTATTTATTCCATTTAAAAGGTAATGAAAAATATCCACAAATTCGTTTTCTCTCATTTTCCCATTCTCTCCATTGTTTTCTCCCCTTTAATTCCCCCATGCCCTTATTAATTTCTCTGTTTTCCTGGATGCAGTATGGTCTCCTGGCCAGGTAGCTCATTTGGTTAGAAGGTCCTCCCCACACACCAAGGTTGCAGGGCGGATCCCCAGTCAGGGCACATATCAGAATCAACAACAGATGCATAAATAAGAGGAACAACAAATCGATGTTTCTCTGTCTCTCCCTTTCTCTCTCAAGTTAAATAAATTAAAAAATAAATAAATAAACCTTCCTCCAAACCGTGAGTTGCCTGCCCTCCGTTTTGCAAATGAGATTCTGAGAGGTCAGGCAGCGCTCTTGAGGTCACACTGCAAGGACTAGGAGAGCCAGGGTCTACCCCCAACTGCAGAACGGAACGGGGAAACCTCCTCATCCTGCTTCTCCAGGGGCACGGCCTGCAGGTGCAGCTCTTAAAAGAGGCCGCCAGATGCGGACCCACGGGGTCACAGAGGTCAGCAATAGTAAATGTTTAGTGACAGGTGAGGACTGTGGCCCAGGGGGCTGAGAGGGAAGCCCTGGCGGGGACCACCCAGGTGGGCGCTGCACACACCACCCCGGGCCAGCTGTGAGGTGTCTGGTGTCCTGGCACGGGAGAGAAAACAGGGGTGGGGGTGACACAGGTGGCTCCTCGTTAGCTGACCTGTGACAGCCCACTAATCAGCAGGTGGCATGGCCCAGGCACACCTGTCTATGCCGGGTTCAAGCATTTCAACATCAGCCACTCGAGGTTCAAGCATTTCAACACCAGCCACTCGGGCTGCTCGGCTGGTGGGGCTCGCACCCTCCCTGAAGACAAAGGAGCGGGAGAGGGTGAAGCAAAGGCCCGGTTTGTGTGTTAATAGTAATAACAGCCCGGTGATAATACACTTAGGTATCTCGTGGGGGAAACTGTGAAAGGCCACTCACCAAAACACAGCCGTTTTCACTAGGGGACGGAGGAGGGGTGATTTTCATTTCATTTTTCTCTGGATGTTTAATTGTACGAAGGTCACTGTTACTTGCGTCATTAGAAGCACTGCCTTCCCCTCATGCTCTATGCTTTCCGAGTTTCCAGTGCGGGTGGCTGACCCTGCGGCAGGGCTGAGTCACCGGAGAGAACTGAGATCCCCACGCTTGATCCCTGAGACAGAAGTTCTGACGTAAATGGTCAGGGATGGGGCCTGGGCATCTGTCCTTTTAAAGAAGCTTTTAATGTCAGAATAGCGTTTAGATTTGCAGAAAAAATTGCACAGGTAGCCCAGAGCCTTCCCGCACGCTTCGCACCGGTTTCCGCTGTGATTGGCATCCTGCTCCCTCGGGTCTCACAGGGTGAAGGTCGAGGTGTCAGCAGGGCTGTGCTCCTTTGAGGGGAGGGGGGAGGGCTGGGGAGAAGAGGTCCTGGGCCTTTGGACCATACCACAGAGAGTCTGCCACATTCCTTGGCTCCTGGCCCCTCCTCCGTCCGCCAAGCAGCAGCCTGGCTCCCTCCTCTGCCCACGCCTCCCCGGCCCCCACTTCGGGCCACAGGTGGGACGGCTTCTCCAGGTTAAGGTTCGGTCCCTCCCCTGGGGGGGTGGGGGGGGGGGGCGGGGTAACGTCCCCATCTCCAGGTTTTGGACCTTAACCACATCTGCCAAATCCCTTTTGCCATGTGAAGCAATCATATTCACGGTTTGGGACTGGGACATGGGCATCTTGGGCGCCTTTATTCACCTGCCACCGGAGGGAGGGGACATGCCCGGCGTCACCATTAACTTTCTGTTATTGTCGTTTAGTTTAGCTTTTTTTTCACCTGGAGGCCATGGCGTCCCCCCATGCACTCTGGCCAACGGCACTCACCTCCTCCCTCCCAACCCGAAGGTCACTGTCGGAAAGACCCTGCCCCCTGAGCCGCCCCCTCGGCTGCAGGGCCCCCCACTCCGCCTCCATCGGCGCCTCTTCTGTAAACCGGTGGCTCATAGACCTCGTCCTACCCGGCCAGCTCCGCTCTGCAGAGGAAGCTGGAAATGGAATTCTGTTCTAGAACCCTCGGTTCAGAACCCTCAGGTAGCTCAACCCACTTCCACCGGCTGGAATACGTTTGTCTGAGGGAGTGGCACTGACTCTTTAGGGGACTCAGTATTTCCCAGGCAGCCTGGTGAGAAGGAAGGTGCCTCTACGCGGTACGGTCCGCAGATAAGGCACGGAGCCGCTCACATCGATGTTCCTCTCTCTCTCTCTCTCTCTCTCTCTCTCTCTCTCTCTCTCTCTCTCTCTGCATTTCCCATGACTTTCCGGGACACGAACACCCCTGGCCATCCCTGGATGGCAGAGCACCTCCACTTCCTAAGCTCCCAAGTTCAAGGTGACTGGGAGATGGTGTCAAAGCAGCTCCCTTCTCTGCTTAACCCTGAGCCCCCCTCAGCCTCCCATTCCCCTCCGCACAGAGCCCATTGGGTGAACAAGCCATTGGACCCCTGGTCGACCTCGCCTACCACACTGGCCTTTTCCTTAACGCCCATGGCCAGCATTTCCACCATACTGTCCCTCTGCCCGGAGGCTCTGTCCCCCTGCTAACTCCTCACCCTTTAGGTCTTGGTGTAAATGCCCCTTCCTAGGAGAAGCCCTCCATGATCTCCTCTGGGTAGGTTGGGTTGCCTGACCTCAGCACACACTGTTTTTCCTCCATAGTATTCAGTGATGACTTAAAACAATGGCTTTCCCCCCTTTATTGATTAAGGTATTACACAGGTGTCCTTATTCCCCCATTGCCCCCATCCCCCCTAAAGCAATGGCTTTTTAAAATGAGCATCCACACCAGACTTGCGAGGATGGTGTGGCTCAGTGGTAAAACCTCGGCCCGTACCTGGGTTTGGGTGCTCCGATTCTGTATATGATTCATCCCTGTTACCAAGACCGGGCCTGCCTGGCTGGTGGCTCAGTCAGCTAGAGCGCGTCCCCATACGCCAAGGTTGCAGGCTCGGCCTCAGTCCGGAATCAGCCAGTGAGTGCATCAATATTGGAACAACATCTCTCTCCCAGTAAGTGGAAGTAAAAGGAAAGAAATGACGCGGAGTCTGCGAGCTCCTTGCCCCACAGCCTCGCGAAGTCGTGGGAAGTGACTGTGGACCCGAATGGGATAAAGAAAGCCATCTTTGGGGAGAGATCAACCAAAGGACTTGTGTGCATGCATAGGAGCCTAACCAGCGGTTAAGGACAACAAGGGGTGGGGGCATGTGTGGGGAGGGGTATGGGATGGGAATGGGGGGATGAGGACAAATAGGTGATACCTTAATCAATAAAGAAATTTTAAAAAAGCCATCTTTCAACTTTTAATATTTCCAAAAACATTTTTATTGATTTTAGAGAGAAGGGAGAGGGAGAGAGGGATGGAGGCATCAATGATGAGAGGGAATCATTGATCGGCTGCCTCCTGCACACCCCACGCTGGGGACTGAGCCCACAACCTGGGCCTGTGCCCTGACCGGGAATCGAACCGTGACCTCCTGGTTCACAGGCCGACACTAACCCCTGAGCTACCGCAGCCGGGCCCCTTTGGACTTTATGTCCCCTGATGTAATAAGAAGGGCGTTGGCTGTGGCACTGTCAGGGCGGCTGGGCCTCTCAGGGCGTCCCCCTGGCTGCCCATGGGGTACACGGGTGAAGGGGTGTTTCTCCCTCGTCTCCACTCTGTGTGGCTTCCGTGCCCAAACACCATGTCATCCAGTAACTGAGAAAAAGCTCCGTGTTCAGCGGCAGCGGGCAGCTCTGGCTTCCGGCCGGCTGGCTGGGGAGTCGCCTGCGGTTACCTGGGAGGAGAAGTGGCCGGCCTGGGACCAGCCAGCGGCTGGCACGGCGCTTCACCCCCGGAGGAGTGGGCTCACCAGAGCCCACTGGGCGCCTGCCATCCTGCTGGCAACCTGGCCTTGGAGAGGTGACATCATGGAATCAGTCCCCCACCGCGGCCAGGACTGGGTAGAAATAACTCAGGGAATCGATTCATAACAACCACACCATTCACCGAGGGCTGCCTGCCTGCCCGTGGGCCAACTGCCTGGTGTACACACCCCCTGAGACCTGCAGCAGCCGGGCGGTGACCATCCCCCGTCCTCTTCCCAGAGGAGACAATGCAGGCCCCATGGGGCCATGGGGCCGAGGAATGGCCCTGAGAGCAGGTCCTCGTCCCTGAACCTCTCAAGGTGACCTTGTTTGGAAAAGGGGTCTTCGCAGGTGTGGTGGAGCAAGGATCCTGAGATGGGAGATTGTCCTGTCAGGGGAGCCACCGTGGGAGAGTCACACACACGGGGGGGGGGGGGGGCGCACGGGCGGCCGCGTGGTGCAGCCGGTGCAGACCCTGGAGTGCTGGGCCACGAGCCTCAGAAGCCAGAAGAGCCACGGGTTTTCGCCGGAGCTTCCCCAGGCGCGAGCGGCCCTGCGCGGACACCTTGGTCCTGCTCAGTGAAGCCGACCTGGACGTCTGGCCTCCAGAGCTGCGAGAGACACCGTCCAGCTGTCCCACCGAGCCAGTGGCCCTCATACCGCGGCCCGGAAGCTCAGGCAGGAAGCCAGGGAGTGGAGGCCGCGGCTGCACACAGTGCTCAGGAAGGCCACCTGCTGTGACACCATTCCTCTGTGCCCACGGATGGGGCTCCTGGAGAGGGTCGGTGCCACGGGATCATGGCCTGGCCTTTGCCGTTTCGCAGACACTGCTGGGGAGAGGCTGTCTGCCTACCAGGACCTGATGATTCAGTTTGGGAAGAAGCTATTAAGTGGGTGGGGGTGGGTCAGGAAAATGACACAACTTGGTGGGTCAACGCCTCGCCCCCGTGAGTCAGTTCCAACCAGAATTCGCCTGACCGGCCAGGCTGGTCCTGCACCTCGGGGCCTGTAACTGGTGGAGCAAGCTGCCTGCCCAGCAACCCAAGAGGGGAGGCGGCTGCTCCGTGCAGGGCAGGGTCCCCCCCACATTTTACTTCTGTCTAATCCTGTCCTCTTTGGTCCAGAGTAAACACTCTATAAATGTTAGTTGAGCCCTAGCCGGTTTGGCTCAGAGGATAGAGCGTCAGCCTGCGGACTGAAGGATCCCGGGTTCGATTCCAGTCAAGGGCACGTGCCTGGGTTGCGGGCTCAATCCCCAGGGTGGGGGGGCAAGGAGGCAGCCGATTGTTGATTCTCTCTCATCATTGATGTTTCTATCTCTCTCTCCCTCTCCTTTCCCCTCTCTCTGAAATCAATAAAAATATTTTTAAAAAAATATTAGTTGAATGTGTGAATGTCTGCCTCACTACAGTAAATTAAGGTGGGACCTGATGGACCCTAGTCCCCCCCCCCCCCCCCCCTCCCCCCCCCCCCCCTCCCCTCCCTCCCCTCCCCTTCCCCCTCCCCCCCCCCCCCTTTCCCTTCCCCCCCCCCCCCTCCCCCCCTCCCCTCTCCCCCCTCCCTCCCTTCCCCCCCCCCCCTCCCCCCCCTCCCCTCCCCCCCTCCCCCCCCCCCTCCCCCCCCCCTCCCCCCCCCCTCCCCCCCCCCCCCTTCCCCCTCCCCCCCCCCCTCCCTTCCCCCCTCCCCTCCTCCCCTTCCCCCCCCCCCCTCCCCCCCCCCCCCCCCCTCTTCCCCCCCCCCT
>JAJQQW010000023.1:26006443-26042598 GCA_025583905.1 Ia io
CCCCCCCCTTCCCCCCCCCTTCCCCCTTCCCTCCCCCTTCCCCCCCCCCTCTCCTTCCCCCCCTCCCCCCCCCCCCCTTCCTTCCCCCCCTTCCCCCTTCCCCCCCCCCCCCCTCCCCCCCCCCCCCCTCCCCCCCCCCTCCCTCCCCCCTTCCCCCCCCCCCCCCCCCCCCCCCCCCCCCCCCCCCCCCCCCCCCCCCCCCCCCCCCCCCCCCCCCTCCCCCCCCCTCTCCTCCCCCCCCCCCTCCCCTCCCCCCCCCCCCCCCCCCCCCCCCCCCCCCCCTTCCCTCCCCCCTCCCCTTCCCCTTTTCCCCCCCCCCCTCCCCCCCCCCCCCCCCCCCCCCCCCCCCCCCCCCCCCCCCCCCCCCCCCTTCCCCCCCCCCCCCCCCCCCCCCCCCCCCCCCCCCTCCCCCCCCCCCCCCCTTCCCCCCCCCCCCCCCCCCCCCTCCCTCCCCCCCCCCCCCCCCCCCTCCCCTCCCCCCCCCCCCCCCCCTTCCCCCCCCCCCCCCCCCCCCCCCCCCCCCCCCCCCCCCCCCCCTTCCCCCCCCCCCCCCCCCTTCCCCCCCCTTCCCCCCCCCCTCCCTCCCCCCCCCCCCCCCCCTCCCTTCCCCCCCCCCCCCCCCCCTCCCCCCTTCCCCCCCCCCCTCCCCCCCTCCCCCCCCCCCCCCCCCCCCCCCCCCCCCCCCCCCCCCTTTCCCCCCCCCCCCCCCCCCCCCCCCCCTCCCCCCCCCCCCCCCCCCCCCCCTCCCCCCCCCCCCCCCCCCCCCCCCCCCTTCCCCCCCCCCCCCCCCCCCCCCCCCCCCCCCCCCCCCCCCCTCCCCCCCCCCCCCCCCCCCCCTCCCCCTTCCCCCCTCCCTTCCCCCCCCTTCCCCCCCCCCCCTTCCCTCCCCCCCTCCCCCCTTTCCCTCCCCCCCCCCCCTTCTCCCCCCCCCCCCCCCTCCCCTCTCCCTTCCCCCCCCCCCCCTCCCCTCCCCCCCCCCCCCCCCCCCCCCCCCTTCCCCTTCCCTCCCCCCCTTCCCCCCCCCCCTTCCCCTCCCTTCCCCCCCCCCCTCCCCCCTCCCCCCCCCCCCCCCCCCCCTCCCCTCCCCCCCCCCCCCCTTTTCCCCCCCCCCCCCCCTCCCCCCCCCCCTTCCCTTCCCCCCCCTTCCCCTCCCCCCCCCCTCCCCCTCCCTTCCCCCCCCCCCCCCCTTCCCCCCCCTCCCCCCCCCCCCCCCCCCTTCCCCTTCCCCTTCCCTTCCCCCCCCTTTCCCCCCTTCCCCCCCCTTCCCTCCCCCCCCTCCCTTCCTCCCCTCCCCCCCTTCCCCCCCCCCCTTCCCTTCCCTCCCCCTTCCCTTCCCTTCCCTTCCCCCCCTCCCCCCCTTCCCTCCCCCCCCCTTCCCTTCCTTCCCTCCCTCTCCCTCCCCTTCCCCCCTTCCTTCCCTTCCTCCCCCTCCCCCTTCCTTCCCTTCCCCCCCCCTTCCCCCCTCCTTCCCTCCCTTCCCTTCCCTTCCCTCCCCCTCCCCCCTTCCCTTCCCCCCTTTTCCCCTTCCCTTCCCTTCCCTTCCCTTCCTCCCCTTCCCTTCCCTTCCCTCCCTCCCCTTCCTCTCCCCTTCCCCTCCCCTCTTCCCCCTTCCTCCCTCCCCTTTCCCTTCCCACCTCTCCCCCCTTTCCTTCCCTTCCCCTCCCCTTCCCTTCCCCCCCTTTCCCCTTCCCTCCCCTCCCTCCCTTCCCTTCCCTTCCCTCCCCTTCCCTTCCCTTTTCTTCTTTCTCTTCCCTTCCCTTCCCTTCCCTACCTTCCCTTGCCTTCCTTACTACTCTTGAACAACTGAATAATTCAGCCCTGGCCCATGTGTCTACTGTTTATATCATCGGCTTGCACATCCAAGGGTCAGGTTGGCTTCCTGGTCAAGGGCACATGCTTGGGTTGCAGGTTCCATCCTGGCCCAGGTGGAGCACGTTCAGCAAGCAATCAGTCAATGTGTCTCTCTCACATTGATGTTCTTCTCTCACATTGATGTTCCCCACCCCTCTTTCCCTCCCTCCCTTCCACTCTCTCTAAAAATAATGCAAAAAATATCCTGGGTGAGGATTAACAAAAAAAGCAAACAAAAAACAAAACAAAACAAAACAAAAAAGTTTCAACCCCAAACCCACTAGATGGGTCCCAGCAAGGTAAGCACCAGCAGTGGCGGCGGGGGGGCGGTGGGGGGATACATGCTGGTCCACAGAGGGGAGTCAGAGCCCAAATGGGATGAGGAGTGTGGTGAAGGGGACCTAGGTTGAGTGGCCAGCGCTCATGTGAGTGAGGAAGGCATCCTCATGGACAGGCAGCCTGGGATGGGGGTCAGAGCCTGAGTGGGGTGTAAGGGGCATCTTGTCAGGAGGGCAGTGTCGATAACAATCATTACACACTGGGGGTTGGTCGAATAAATGAACAGATTAAAATCAGTGGGAATACCAGGCTCCCCACGGTCAGCGGAGGGAGTTATTAATATGGAAAGGGAGAAAGGCTAGAATTAACCCCGTGGCGTGGATTGAAGTTGGATCTGTTGGGGTGAACTTGGTTTCCATACAGGTAGATGACTATGGAAACAGATTCCACATGTAGATAGATGTAAGTGTGCGTCGTGTGTGCACACACGACTGTGATTCTGCCCACTGAGAGGATCTAGGCAGTGACACCCAATAGCAAGAAGCACATAAGATACGGGGCATTATGTCAGCAACTTATGCCCAAATGGTTCAGGAATAAAAATTGTCCTCATAATTTCTCTGTAAATTTGAGATTGTGTCAAAAGAAAAGGAAATAAATGTTTTGTGTAGCTTACCTAGTGTTGTTTCTTTTTTTAATTTGAATTAATTGCCAACATCTAAAAATCATGAGATTTTACCCTCAAGTCTAGGTTTCTTCTGTGTCTCGAGAAATCTGAAATGCTCACAAACTCTGAGCCAGGAGTGGCCAAGTGAACAGCTACGGTGCCCTTTATTTATTTGTGTGTGTGTTTTTTTAATGTTTTTATTTAATTCAAAGAGAGGACGGGGAGAAGGAGAGAGAGAAACATCAATGATAACAGAGAATCATTGATTGGCTGCCTCCTGCAAGCCCCCTGATAGGGATTGAGTCCAAAACCTGGCATGTGCCCTGACTGGGAATTCAACTGTGACCTCCTGGTTCATGGGTTGATGCTCAACCACTGAGCTACACTGGCAGGGCCACAGTGCCCGTCAGATATGCCATGTGATTCCCCAGTACTCCACGATTCCGACCACTCCTTCCTGTGTAACACCAGCTCACAGCATCCATTTATACTACCAGCTTGGCCCCTGAACCCAGTTCAATCCCTATCATAAACCATGAGAAAGCAATAATGGACACATTTCAAAGGCATTTTATTAACCCAGAGCAATGACCTATGTCGGAATATCAAATTATGCTCTATGACAAGAGAATTCTTCCAGGCTTGAATTTCTTCAATCAGTCATGTCTCTGGTGGTTCGGCGGGGATGGCACAAGTTGAGAAATCGGGGTGTTGTCTGATGCAGGAGGCCCAGTGTGGGCTGTGATCTCTGGAACTGATGGAGTGTCTGAAAGGCAGGCGTTGTCGGCCCTAGTCAGGTGTGGGGAGGCTGAGATGGTATCTTAGGTGCCTCAGGGGGCGAGCTGGGTGTGGTGGGAACAAGCCCGGCTGATGACCTGGGCCTGTCAGTGGGAGAGCTGCTTGATGAGGCATGTCAGCGTTTGGGTTTGAGCAAGAAGAGATGATAGCGTTGTCTCCCCCAGTCCTTCTCACCTCCTCACTGGACTTGGCTCATGTCCTTGATTTGGAAAACTTCTCTCATCTGCCCCTTGAAAGATTACATTGAAAATCTATAATAATAAAAGTGTAATATGCTAATTAGACAGGATGACCTTCCAGATGAAAAAGCTGGGTCTTCGAGGAAAGCCAGGGTCCCGGGTGCCAAAGGGAAGCGGTGCTGGCAACCGGGGGAAGGAAAGCCTACTCTAGCAGGAATTTCGTGCATCGGGCATCTAGTATCTAATAAGGTTTGGCCGTGAGTTTTCTGGCATTTCTC
Organism: Ia io; assembly: GCA_025583905.1. Taxonomy (NCBI): domain Eukaryota; kingdom Metazoa; phylum Chordata; class Mammalia; order Chiroptera; family Vespertilionidae; genus Ia; species Ia io. The sequence continues at coordinate 26,010,496 of JAJQQW010000023.1, forward strand.
ATTGCCCTTAGGATAAAATCCAAGCCTGTACCCCCCTGCTGAGTCCAGCACACCCCAGCCCCTGCTCCACACGCTGGGCTCAGCTGCGACCTCTCCCTCCCCGGGGCCCCTGGCTGCTTGCACGCACCAAGCTCTTTTCAACCTTAAGTTTTGCACAGGCTCCAGCCACGCTGGCTGCCTCCTACTTCAGGTCTCAGCTGAAATGCAGTCACCTCTTCGAAGGTATTTACTGCCCCAAACCCTACATCCTGTCTCAGCCATGCCCTTGCTCGTCCACGGTCACTTCCCTGTTTTACTTCTTCATTTACACTTGTCGGTGTCCGCCATTGTCTCAGTTATTGTGTCATGTTGTCTCCCCACCTAGACCGTCAGCTCCATGCGAGCAGGGATGCTGCGTCCCTGCTGCCCAGCTCTCGGCAGCCATGTGCTGGCTGGATTGTTGGAGGGGTGGATGGGGTTTAGGACACAAGCCCCTGAGTGCGTGTGGCTGAGCGAACTGTGCTCCGTGTATCCTGGGAGGGGGGAGTCAGCGTAGGTTTGGGGACGCAAGTGCCCTGCCGGGTGGTGGTTGCGTTGGACCATACACTGGGCTGTTGAGGTCAGACGGCACCCAAGGTTCAGGACTCAGGAGTCCTAGTTAGGCGCGGCTGTGTTGCCTGGGACCGGAGCCGGGGGTGGGGGGTGGGGGGTCCTTGACGGAGAAGCATCGTTTCCCCGCTGGTTGTAGCTAAAAGGATGCGACCCGATGAGTCCCGCAGGTCCTCGGCTGGAGGGCAGGCTGTGCGGGACCCGGCGTCCTGAGGGTGCGGCTGGGTGGGGCTGTGGCCTGGGCTGCTGTGGGCGGAGAGTTACCCTGGGCCGCGCCGCGCCCCCAGCAGCGGGGACCCAGCCCCCGGGGGCGGCGGGAGACTCACCTGGATGCGGCGCCGCCGGGCGCCCCCGGACCCACCCGTTCGCGCGCTTCCGCGCGGGGGCTGACCGGTCCCGCCCCCCGACCAATGGAGGCGCGGAGACCCGCGGAGGCGGGCGCCCATTGGGCAGGCGGGCACGGCGGCCGGCGCGGATTGGGCGCGGGCGGGCGGGGCGGGGCGGCGCGGCGGGCACCTTAGCCCTCGGCCGGCGGGCGGCGCTCAGCGCTCGGCTCCGCGGGCGGGCGCGGCGGCGGAAGTGGCGACGCTGGCGTCCCCGGAGTCGGCGGCGGGCGGCAGTGACGGCCCCGGCGAGGACGGCGGCGGCCGGGGGGGCGGCGTGGACGCCCGCGGCGCCGGCTGGGGCATCACCGCCGGCCTCGACCCCGAAATGGCGCTGCTGGCCGAGCACCTGCTGAAGCCGCTGCCCGCGGACAAGCAGATCGAGACCGGGCCCTTCCTGGAGGCGGTGTCCCACCTGCCGCCCTTCTTCGGTGAGCCTGGCCCGAGCGAGCCGAGCCGAGCGGGGGAGGGGCAGCGCAGCCCCGGCGGGGCGTCCTCCTCCGAGGACCCCAACCACCCTGCCCAGTCCCGTTCCCCGGGCCCCCGAGGCCCCCTTCTCCACGCACCCCCATGCGCCCCATTCCGGCCGCTCACCACCTTCCCCTCATGTCACATCCTCCCCCTCTCCCCGGGGTCCTCAACCCTCCGTCTCCCCACACTCTCCAGCCTCGGCTCCAGACAACCATCCCTGCCTCTGCCCAGACACCTCACATTCCACCGTACCCACCGGGGACCCCAATGCTCCACTCCCCTGGGCTCCCCACTGTTCATTTCCCCAACACCCCTTTCTCTTCCACATCCCCGATTCTGCAGTCCTCCGGCTCCGGGAAGCCTCCCGCCGCTTCTCCCTCAAATTCCTCTACCCCGCACCCCCTCGTTCCCGCCCTTTTAGAATGGCTGTCATTCTAACTCCCTCCCTTTTCCGTAAATTCTCCCAGCCCCTCCCGCGGGGGACCCGTGAACCCTCATCCCTCAGCATGCCCCCATTCCAGACCAAAGGCCCCCCTCCCCCCTCCACAGCCACACTCCAAGGCAGGAAGCTGGGCAGGGTGAGGAGGGGCGTTTTGAAAATGAGTCACAAAACTGGAGGCCCCCTTTCTAGGGGAACCACCTGAAGTTTTTTCTCCATTTAGAACAGAGGTGGGGACTGGGGGTGGGGGCTGCCTTGTGGGGTGATGTCAGACCCAGGGTGCTGGCATGGGCTGTAAAGGAGACCCCTCCCCCGGCTGTCATACTCAGGAAGGTCTCAGCAGCGCTGGGAGGCAGTCCCTAAGCCAATGCCAGGCCTCCTTCCTCCCCTCCCTCAGCCCAGCCCAGGCCTGATGGAAAATGGGAAATAGAAGACAGTGCCGTGTGCCCCTGCCCTTTGCGGTCAGGTCCTGGGCACAGGGTGTAACCCGAGCCCTGCTTTCTTCCCTTCCATGCGGACCTGCCCTGTGCCCTGACCTGTGAGTTCATTTGGTGGCCTGGTAGGAGGACACCAGTGCCCAGGGCAGAGTCCAGCTGAACCCTACAAACGACAGAACCTTAACAGTGAGACTGGAGAGATTTGGCTCCCGGGCGGTCACTTGACCGCCAGTGGGGACCAGGGCTCATTGGGGGCAGTAGTTCCTACAGTGGCGTGAGCTCTGGGGTGGTTGTGGTTGCCTGGAGTTGGGCCTCAGTGTCCCCATCTGTGAAATGGGGATGCTGATCTCCGGGGGTAGCGGCAGGAGTAAATGAAGTGGTGTATGTAAATCGTGTGGCCTTAGTGCCAAGGAGATCTTAGCTGGGCGGGTGGGGGTGTTATTATTTAAGTTCCTGGATCCCGCTTTGGTTCCTTCATATAGTAAGTAGATGATTAATCACGGTTTGAACCAGGTTAATGGCCTGGTTTGTATGGTTCTCAGACCCATGTCCATCGCTGCCTCCCCGGTATCAGGACAGTGCCTGGCACATCGTAGTGCTCAGTTGGTGCTAAATGCACAGAGCTCTCTCCTTGTCAGCACCACGGGGTTACCGTAGCCCCGAGTCTCCAGGCCGAGGTCCGGGAGGTAGCCGGCCTCGCGTGGAGGAGTTGTTCGTTCTTGGGACAGTCCCCCATTTGGTTCTGTGGACATTTGCAGGACAGCAGCCTGCCCCGGACAAGGATCCAGCATCTGTTTAAGCTCCTGGTTCCCAACGGAGGGCGGGGGAAGGTGCGACGAGTTGCTATTGGCATCTAGTGGGGAGAGGTGAGGGATGGTGTGAACCACCTACAGTGCACAGGACAGTCCCCCCCGCCCCCCGGGCAAAGACTTGATCCAGCTCCAATGGTAGCAGTGCCCGGGTGGAGAACCTGAGGCAGCCCTGAGGCCTTTTCCTCCCTTATCTCGGCAAGGTTGCCCATCAGTTCTGCACGTGGGGGTCCCTTCATTGGATGCGATTACCCGGCTGCTTTTAGAGAAAAGGGGGTGGATGGTGGCAGCTGGAGCCAGCAGGGAGCTGATGCCAGGGCTGAAGAGCACCCTCCTCCCTCTCCCCGATCTCAAAGGACCCTTGTCTTGGCTGCGAGTCACGTGCCGGGCCCGTCACATCTGTGGACAGAAGCGCCATTTATACAGAAGCCTCGGGGCTGGCCTAGGAGGATAATGCTCAGCATCTAAAAAAGTGACAATCCACTGTGAGTCGTTAATGCTCTTCTGGGGAGAAGTTCTGCTGAGGTTCAAGTTTTAAGAGGGTGCTCCCACCGATGGCCTTTCTCTAGGGCTCAGGGGTCGAGTGAGACCGCGGTCAGTTCTAACACAGGGGCTTTGTCTATACCGTGGGAGTGTCTGGTCACCTGGTGATCTGGGTGGCGCGTGTGTCTCCTGATGGAGGCCGTCTGGGGTAATGGACGCCAGAAGTCTGGAAGGCATGGCCGTGGCCGCTCCCAGTCGGGGTGTCTGTCTGCAGCACTGCTGACCTTGGGGCTGGACCGTTTTCTGTGATGGGGCTCCTGCGCTTTGTGAGGTGTTCAGCAGCATCCCTGACCTCCGGCTACTCGATGCCAGGAGTACCTCTACCCAACTTGTGACAACCAAAAATATCTGTAAGGAGACAGAATCACCCCTGGGTGAGAGCCATTGCTCTCGATACAGATATAGCTTTGGGCTGAAAGCTGTGTTTTTAAAAAGTATGTAATTTTGCAAGGGAGATCTGTTTCTCGAAGGAAAATTGAGCAGGAAGAAATGATCAGTGGAACGCGCCCTGTCATTTATTGAGCACTTACTATGTGCTCAGTATTCCGGGTGGAGTAGTTCACTTAGTCCTCTGGCGGCCTTGTGAGGAGGGCTTTTCAAGGAGAGAATCTCTGCTGACATTTCAGAGTGTTTGGTTTTCCCCCCAGACTCGTTTTTATCGATCTCCAAGGGAGAATGTGTCAGCTGTTTCTCCACCTAACGCTGTAGCGTGGCCATCTTTCCGTGTCAATCATCTTTTTCATAGCGGCTGAGCATTCCCTCTGACTGTGGCCACAGTTCATTCGACCAGTCCCCTGCTGTTGGGAAATCACATTGCTTCTCACGTTTTGCTCTCTTAAACAACGCTACAATGAACATCCTCGTATTTATTTCTCTGCATGCTTCTTTTGTTATTTCTAATTTTCAGAAGTGAAGTCACTAGAGCAGTGATGGGCAACCTTTTGAGCTTGGTGTGTCAAACTTCGCCAAAAAACTGAGCATAACTCGGGTAGTGTGTCACTTTGAGGAAAAAACTAAATCCAAGACTCTAGTCGCAAATGTTTCATCCTCAGGAGCAGCAAATGTTTCATCCTCGGCATGCGGCCGCATGTCATCAGAAATGGCTACGCGTGTCAGTGCTGACACGCGTGTCATAGGTTCACCATCACTGCACTAGAGCAACCATATTTCTTAAAGCTCCGTGGGTGCAGTCTGTGATAGGGCTGGCTGGCTGGGCGGATGCTGATGCTCTGGGCGCAGGTCAGATGTGACTTAGAGCATCTCGGGCCAGCCCTTCCTCCTTATCTCCGGGCTGAATCGCTCCAGCCAGTTTGTTCATCTTTCTCCACCTTGACCCCGTAATTGGATCTCATCTCTGACGATCAGCTTGCCACTGACTTCTGTGAGGCCTGCTTGCTCATCTTTAAGTCAGTTTTCCAGCTGTCCTAGAGCATTGCCCATTGGCGGGTGGAGGAAGGGCAGAGAGGAAGTGAGAGGCTTAGATGCCATTTAGTCTTGTCACCCCCTGGCTAGAAGCCTCAATGGCTCCCTGTTGTCCCACTTGGAATCTGTGTTGCAGCCATTTCCCACCAGTGGTCCAGGCCAGCCCTGCCTCTGGAGCCTGGCGCACCACATCGCCAGCCCACCACCTGCATTTTGCCTGGCTGGGTTCCCCGTATCCTTCAGCAATCAGCTAAGGGCCCCTCACCCAGGAAGTCTCTCCCGAAGCCCAGACTCCCATGGCGCCTATCACGTGCAGAGACTTGGAGCTATTTCAGTGCCTGGTTTCCGAGTGAAGGGCTTTGGTTCCACTTCCATTTTTTCTGGGTTCTTCCTAAAAGTGTTTTGCTTTTCTCTTTCTAAATTACAATACATGACCAAATTATAATACATCTTTCATAGCCTATATCTACGGCAGACATTATTAATCAATCACGATACGGTTTTCCCCTTCAAGTCCAGATACAGACTTAGTGTCTTTCTTTCTTTCTTTCTTTCTTTCTTTCTTTCTTTCTTTCTTTCTTTCTTTCTTTCTTTCTTTCTTTCTTTCTTTCTTTCTTTCTTTCTTTCTTTCTTCCTTCCTTCCTTCCTTCCTTCCTTCCTTCCTTCCTTCCTTTCTTTCTTTCTTTCTTTCTTTTAAATATATTTCTTATTGATTTCAGAGAGGAAGGGAGAGGGAGAGAAAGACAGAAACATCAATGATGAGAGAGGATCATTGATTGGCTGCCTCCTGCATGCCCCCTACTGGGGATCAAGCCGCAACCCAGGCAGGTGCCCCTGGCCGGAATCGAACCTGGGACCCCTCAGTCCGAAGACTGACGCTCTATCCACTGAGCCAAGCCGGCTAGGGCTTTTCTTTTCTTTTTTTAAAATATATTTTTATTGATTGCAGAGGGGAAGGGAGAGGGAGAGAGAGATAGAAACATCAATGATGAAGGAGAATCAACGATCGGCTTCCTCCTGCATGCCCCCCACTGGGGATTGAGCCCACAACCTGGGCATGTGCCCTGACCAAGAATCAAATCGTGACCTCCTGGTTCATAGGCCAATGCTCAACCACTGAGCCACGCTGGGCTGGGCTTGGTGTCTTAACACAACCACTCTGGGTCAATTAGAGTTTTTTGTTGTCATTGTTAATCTTCACCTGAGGATATTTTTTCCATTCATTTTTAGAGAGAGTGAAAGGGAGGGGAGAGAGGGAGAGCGGGGGGGGGGGGGGGGGGGGGAGAGAGAGAGAGAAACATTGATGTGAGAGAGATACATCAATTGGTTGCCTCCCGCATGCACCATGGCTGGGGCCAAGGATTGAACCCAAGACCCTTCAGTGTGCAGTCTGACACAAACCACTGAGCAACCGGCCAGGGCGGGCCAATTAGAGTTGATGCATGAGAGGACACCTGTTAGCTCCCACTGTTCAGGGAGAAACCGAAGATGCAGGAGCTGAAGGTAATGTGTTTGACTTCTCAGTCCTTGAGATCGGAATTCCAGGAGTGTTTTTCTTCATTCAGGCCTCTTGGCTTAATTAAATGGATGCCCATTGAATTGGTCGGTCCAGGTATCTGGCACTCAATTAGTCCTAGAATAATCCCCAAAAGAATGGTTTTCCATCCCTTTGGTTCAGTGCTTGCTCTATTTTGGGGGACCAATGGCAGCCCGAAGCACACCATCATCTTATCTTACAGCCAAGAAACAGAGGCCAGAGAGGTTAGGGGACTTGCCCAGGGTCACACAGCTGTGAGTGACCATAGAGCCAGGCTAGACCTCCGGCCTCTGGACTCCTATGAGTGCTGTGCCCTTGTGCCTGCCTGCTGCCCTGACTTCCGGTCTGGCAGAGGAGGGGACCCCTGCGGACCAGCCTGCTTGGTGACTGAACACGTGTGTTGCCACCATGGCAATGTGCCCAACATGCTGGGAGCACAGACCAGACATGCAGGTTTCCTCTGAGGCGTGTGCTTCATAATTGGCCTGCGGAGCTGGGCCCACATCCTGCTTACTGGAATTCGCATTGGAGTAACTGGGTGTGGAAGTCACCTGTGCGTGGGCCCCTTTAATTGGCACATGGCATTAGCCCCCTGGGAGCAGCCCCAGCCGCACCCCTCGGTCTGTGGGTAAGCAGTTCCCCTGGCCTGCCCTAGCCGGTTTGGCTAATGGATGGAGCGTCGCCCCATGGCCTGACGGGTCCTGGGTTCGATTCCAGTCAAGGGTGCATACCTCGGTTGCAGGCTCCATCCCAGCCCTGGTCAGGGTGCGTGCAGGCGGCAACCAGTGGATGTGTCTCTCTCCCATCGATGCTTCTCTCTCTCTGCCTCTCCTCCTCCCTTCTACTCTCTCTAAAATAACCAATGGAAACATATCCTTGGGTGAGGATTAACAAAAAAAAGGAAGATGTTCCCCATGCTCCATTTCAACAATCACCTTCCAATGACATCTGTGCCATGTTTTTGTTTTTAAATTTATACAAATACCTGTTCATCTTGTATTTTATACAAAATATCCTAGGAAAGAGGAACAAGAAACGACATTAGCCCGCTCTCTAGAGCAGGTCAGTCGTCGTTTCGGTTGGTGTTTGTTGAGCGCTGGAGTCTGGGCGCGGGTGTAGACTGCTCCTGGGAGGGAGGCTGCAGCAGGAAGAAGCAGGTGGTGGTGGGCAAGAAGCCGAGCGCACGCTTCGCGATGCCGAAGCTGCCGCAGAGTCCTGTCGTCAGCCGGAGGTGCACTCGCGAGTAGTGAGTGAGGGCTCGTTAGCCTTTGGGGCACCTGCCGTGTGCCCGATGCCACGCGGGTGCTTCACGCTCAGACCTGAGTGGCAGCAGATGAGAGGGCTGCTGCTGGCCCCGCTGTGTTCGCCTGGCCGTCTGGGGAACAGCCCGTGAGGGGCTGTTTTGAGTCTCAGTGGGAGAAGTCACTTTGACGCTGGGTCTGTTGTCCGGTGCAGTCTGTGCTCGAGCACCTGAGGTGAACGGAAAGAAACGTGGGTGTGGGCATGAAGCTGAGCCAAACTGAAGTGCTGGTCCTGTGGGGCCAGAGCTGTGTCCACCCCTTCTCCGCTCCGGGCCTTCCGTGAAGCAGGGCCTCCCGGGGGGTGGAGGTGACCTCCCGGAGTGATGTGGGTGCTCGGTGCCCAGAATCACTCCTTTCTTGCTCAGGTGGGACGGGGTCTCGGGGCTTTAGAAACGGCCCCCTTGCCACACAGCCCTTGGGACAGCGCCTTGCAGGAGGTGGCCTCTGGGTCTCAGTGACCAGCTGCCCGCCGAGCTGCCTGGCTGCTGACGTCGGAGGCCCGCTCGGCGCCCTCCTCTGTCATAGCCAAAGGCAGCGTCTGCACTGTCCCCCGTGACGGTGATTAGATCCCCTGGCCCTCTGCTGAGGACAGCCTGGTGCTGAGGTCAGGGGCCGAGGGCAGGGGCCGAGGTCAGGGGCTGAAGTCAGGGGCTGAGGTCAGAGGCCGAGGTCAGGGGCCGAGGTCAGGGGCCGAGGTCAGGGGCTGAAGTCAGGGGCTGAGGTCCGGCTGCTACTTCCGGAGGGAAAAGATGGAGAAGCAGGAGGGAAACCACTTGCTAGCTCGTCCAGCCCCTTGCCTCTGGTCCTCACCTGTGTGGGTCCACGCCAGCGCTGCCGGGAGGAGCGGTGCCCTGTGGATCCCTCAGAGGCAGAGGCCGGGGCTCAGGGCGCAGCAGTGCGCCTGGCAGAGCAGAGGTGCCAGCCAGTGCCGAGCTGAAAGGAATGGAAAGAATGCCGGTCAAGGGGCTTTCTAGAATATGGGCGTGACTCCTGTCATAGCTCGTGCAGTCCCTGTTTTGAGTGGTTCCGTGCGTCAAACATGGAACCAGCTGATACCGCATTTCCAGCCCTTATACTGGCCTCACGAATTAGAAGGAATTGGCACCATTCTGTAGACGAAGAAGCTGAGGTTCAGAGTGGTGAGGGGTCACCAGGTCACACAGCTGGAAAGTGGCCCCCCGGCTTTGAAGCTGCTGGCCCTGCAGCCAGGGAGCCACACACGCCAAGGGGCTGGGAGTCTTGCGAGACGGACAGCCCTCTGTGCTGGGTGCGGACATGGCCTATCAGTGAGCTGATTAGAATGGAAGGGGGCTCTGGCCTTGGGTTTCATTATTTCAGTTTCAAACCGGCCTGGGTGGGTATTAACTCCTTTTGTTACATTCTTCTAGTGCTACTTGTATCCTGGCCTTTTTAATTTCCTTTTAGTTGTTACGGTGTTAACTGTACCCGAGCTTTTAAAAGTCATTACAGCGGATCAGTCCTCTCCAGGGTCCCATAAGCCCGCTCTGCTCTGCGGTCAGGCAGCCAATCAGGCTCCCGTGTTGAGAAAGCACTCACTTCCTGCACCGCAGTTCCCCGGCTTCCTGTCCCACTCCCCGGAGAGCTCCTTGCAATGGCCTGGAATGCATCTGAAGACATAGTTTTATGACTGGAGGATTCCTGCTCATTTTACCCACACCGGTCCATCAGTCAGCACCACTTTCTCGCTCTGCCTCTCTGCCCTCCCTCCCGCTCTTCTTCTTAATCACTGGAATCATACTTCTCTAGATTTCCTCTAAACAAAAGCTTTGCCTGTTGAGAAAGATGAAAATGATGGTATAACTTATAATAATAATAACCACAACAAGCATAACGAATACCTTCTTTTTTAATTGCACATCTTAGAGGCCAGAAACTGCTTAGCCCTTAATTTGTAAACTCTCCTGTAACCACGATCCTATGAGGTGGGGCCCATTTTTAACCTTTTTATAAAGAGGACGCTGGAGCTCAGAGGGTAATTTCTCCCAGGCCACAGCAGGCAGAGAAGGCATTTCCACTGCGTTCCCAACTCAAGGCTGGTTTTTGCCAAAAGGGGCGACTGTGGACAAAGGGAGTGGGCATGTCATGGAGGCGATTTAAAAATATATATATATCTTTATTGATTTCAGAGAAAGAGATAGAGATAGAAACATCGATGATGAGAGAGAATCATCGATCGACCGCCTCCTGCACGCCTCTCACTGGGGATTGAGCCCGCAACCTGGGCATGTGCCCTTGACCAGAATCGAATCCGGGACCCTTCGGTCTGCAGGCCGGCACTCTGTCCACTGACCCAAATCGGCCAGGGCTCGAGGCGGTTTTTAAAAGCAACACTTTAGAATGTTTTGTGAACATTCTTTCCTCTTTAGATGGTGGAATTTAGCGGAGGCCTTCGTTCTAGGAAGGCGGGCATTCTCAGGGCTCTTGTCCTTCAAAATAGGCCTCATTGCAAACTGAGCCATGAGCTGCACACGTGCCCGCACGCACACGCACATGCGGCACCCTACACACAGCACCCCCACACCCGCAGGTAATGAATGATTCATCTCCACCAGCTGTAATCTGAGTGCCTCCCATTATGATCCCTGTAACCCAGGACTGTGGAGATAACCTGCCCTCCCCCCCCCATGTCTAACAGTGGAACCTTACGAGCCAGCTATTGAAAAATAAACATTGAATTTGAAATGGAACCTCCCCAAGCCAGACTCCTAGCGGCGTGCCCCGGTATCCTGGTCCTTTGTGAAACGAGTCGTCGGGGGTGGGCTTAGGTGTCCGATCCTGAGTCACAGGCTGACCGTGAAGCTACGTGCGTGTGTTAAAAGCAGGCCGCTCTGTGTTTCAAAATGAAGACTTCCTGAGATGCAGTGGGAGGGGCGGGAACGGACCCAGTTAGCTGCCCAGGGTCAGGACACCACCCGCTGTACGAGATGCTGGCTGAGGGGCAGGCGCTGAGGGGCAGCTCAGGTGGGGTTTCAGATGTGTGTGTGGTCTAGCTCAGAGCGTGATGGCCGGTGCTTCCCAGCGGTGTCGAAGCCAGAAAGAGGAAATGAGTGATTCTGTGTGGCGTGGGGTGACTGCCCGCTCCCGGGGAATTCCGCTCCCGGGCAGTCTCTCCGCCTGGGCTGCAGCAGAGACCCCAGCAGGAAGTGCCTGTGTCCCCTGTCCAGCGGAGCTGTCAGAGGTCGTCCCCAAATGCTCGCTGCTGCCTGTCTCCCCTTATTGGCGGGTGACAGTTACTCGTTTTCCAAGTCTCTAGCGGAATCCAAGCAGGAGGCAGTGCCGCCACCTGTCAGAGGAGGTTTTATTTTATTTTTTATTAAATTTATTGGGTGACATTGGTTAATAGGATCATGTAGGTTTCAAGTGTACATTTCTAAGGAGGAGTTTTTTACAAATGATGCAGCCTGGCCGGCGTGACTCAGGGGCTGAGCGCTGACCTATGGACCAGGAGTCACAGTTCGATTCCCAGTCCGGGCACATGCCAGGCTGTGGGCTCCATCCCCAGCAGGGGGCGTGCAGGAGGCAGGCAGCCGATCCATGATTCTCTCTCATCATTGATGTTTCTCTCTCCCTCTTCCTCTCCGAAATCAATAAAAATGTATTTAAAAAATGATGCAAAGCTCTACTAAGAACCTGAAGACGTGCCGTGTGAAGCCCTGTAGTGACGTCGCCGGGCCACCCCTTTATCAGAGGCCGTGTTCGCCGGTGGCCTGCTTAGAAACCCACAGGTGCCTCCCGTACCCGCGCAGAGACCTTTCGTTCCGTTCCGAGAAGGCGGGGTGCGCACACGTTTGGTAGGTGGGAGAGATTGGTGGTTTTATTTTTAGTATCGAGATTGGGTCTCCACGTGCTCTGTGAATGGCCTGTCTGTCCGATGGGCCCGGTGTTTCCACTGGCGGGAGAGCTCTTTACAGTACCAGAGGCGATGGGCCGTGGTCCGTGAGGATGTTACACGGCCAGCCCCGCCCCGTCAGCGAGCTGTTTGGCTTTGACTGGTGATGGGGCCTCTCCACAGGGACAGCTTCTGGGTTTTCCAATCAGATTTCCTGATCTTCTTCTTATGCCTTCTGGTGGAGTGGCGGCCTTAGAAAAACCTCGGTGCTCAACAAACATGCTCCGGAGAACCGAGGCCTGTGCGCAGCCTCCGCGCCTCTGAGCGTTGGCTCCATGAAGATGAGAGCATCGTGTCTGGTTTTTCTTTTGCTTTCTGTTTTTACTTCGTCTGTCTTTGACACATCTTCCTCCTTCCTGGGGTAAGAGGAGGGTTAGAAAACCCTCCAAGCCCAAGCCCCCCCGCCCCCTCCCTCCCTCCCTCCCGGCAGCTCGGCTCTGGGTGGCGTTTTAAAGGCCTGTTTTGCTGACAATAAAAAAACAAGCCTGGGGAAGCAACCGTAAAACTGGTAAAACAAGAAAGGTGACGTTGGGCAGGGCCTGGGCAGGGCCGCATTCTGTGGGAAGGGAAGGCTGGGGAATCTGCTGGAGCTGTCGCTCTGTGTCACGCTCTGGTCACGCTCCATCCACACCGCCTGCGGCAGGGCCAGCTGAGTTCAAACTGTTGGAAAGAAAGGCCCATGTGCTTGGGATGAACATCACCTTCCGGTTTTCCTGGCAGAGCCCCGCCCCCCTTTTGTTGACCTCACACCGATGGGAGCACTCTGGGAAGAGAGGCCAGGGGGCCGTGGGACCGGCCTTGGCTCCCGCAGTGTGACCCGGCAGGTCACTTGGCGTTTCCGGGCTCGGCAGCCTCGACGGCGCCAAAGACAAGCTCAGGACCAGAACCTTCGGCGGGTCGTGTAGAGACAGGCGTGAGCCCAGCTGCTCCGAGCACCTCCCGTTTGCACAGCACCTCTGGGCTGTGGCAAGAGGGGCTGAGCCCAGTGCGGGTACGTCCCTGTCCACAGTCGCATCAGAGCTGAGATTCGAACCCAGAACCGGCCTTCTGTGGCGCACTGCACCGCTTCCCCCAGTCACGTGGCTCATGTGCCGATGCTCCCAGCTGACATCATGTGCACATGTATGTGTACAGAGAGGTGCCTCCCTGTCGGCGAATTCCTCTGGGTCCCGCATGGAGGGGAATTCCGGGGTACTTCCTTGCCCCTCCTGCCCCCCGCTACCCCTACCCCCGTCTGTCCTGCTCCCCTCCCAGCTCCGGAAATACCCTTTAGTCCCCACATTCCCACCGCACACTTGAGCAGAAGCTCTGTCCCTGTGTGGTGGCCACGGCATAATAACAGCTACAGGCCGGCGGCTCCCACTGACCACGGCGCGTCCTGGACCTACGCAGCGCACTGTCAGGAAAACAAAAAACAAACGCCTTGCCCCAGCTGGTTTGGCTCAGTGGATAGAGCGTCAGCCTTCGGACTGAAGGGTCCCAGGTTCAATATGTACCCGGCTTGCGGGCTCGATCCCCAGTAGGGGGTGTGCAGGAGGCAACCGATTTCATGATTCGCTCTCATCATTGATGTTTCTATCTCTCTCCCTCTCCCTTCCTCTCTGTAATCCATAAAAGTACAGTAAAAGAAAGAAAGAAAGGAAATCAGCAGGTAGCAGTCATAGTCGTGGCCCGGGCCTGAGCACTCGCGATGCACAGGTGCCGGCCCCCCACTCCCCCTCGCAGCAGCCCTCGGGGAGTCCCACTAGTGTCCTCATCACAGACAGGGAGGCAGAGGGCCAAGGGTCCCCCCCCCCCCCCCCCCCCCCCCATTGCCTCAGCCGCCTTGATTGCATGGGTGTTCGGAACCAGTGCTTTGGGTCAGTCTGAACTGCGAGAAACTGCCCAGCAGGAACTATGCCCCTAGATTCATGTTTTCCACAATCTACTCACCCATTCATGCCACAGATGCCATCTAAGCACCCACTGGGGTCCAGCTCGGTGCCAGCACCTGGGATGCAGCGGGCACCAAGGTGACCCGGTCCCCGCCCTCTCACAGCGCAAGTCCATGGGACACATGGCCGGCAAGCAGTTACACGTGTAACTGCCATCGCTGTGACACCCTGTGGACTCGGAGAAAAAGCAGGAGGAATAAGTATGGCTTTCATGAGCAGGAAAAAATCCTGATACTTTTCCCGACATCCTTTATAATAAAAGGCTAATATGCAAATTGACTGAACAGCGGAACAACCAGTCGCTATGATGTGCACTGACCAGCAGGGGGCAGACACTCAATGCAGGAGCTGCCCCCTGGTGGTCAGTGTGCTCCCACAGGGGTAGCACCACTCAGCCAGAAGCCCTGAGCCGGGCTCACGGCTGGTGAGCGCAGCGGTGGTGATGGGAGCCTCTCTCACCTCTGCGGCAGCACTGCAAGGGGGCACAGGCCAGGCTGAGGGACTCCCTCCTTCCCCAAGTGCACGAATTTCATGCACTGGGCCTGTAGTTTCATATAAACCTTTTTAACATACAACAAAAGTTGAAAGAATTTTACAGTGAAGACTCCTACACCTGCTGCCTGGCTTCTACCATTACTGTCTTACCGCCCTCACACCTACAGCCATCTGCCTGCCCACCTGCTGTCTCGGACCCTGCACTTCGAAGGGGAGGATGTGACGCTATCTGCTGGAGCTGAGAGCAGCCTACCTCTGGAAGGGCTGGGTCCCCACCTGGCCGGTCACACCCAGGCCCGGCCCCCGGGCTGCACCGTCAAGAGGGGAGTCGTTGCTGGCGGAGGCGATCTTGGCCCCCTTGCATGATAGTTTACATTTCTTATTGATTCCAGAGAGGAAGGGATAGAAACATCGATGATGAGAGAGAATCATCGGCCGGCTGCCTCCTGCACGCCCTCTACCGGGGATTGAGCCTGCAGCCTGGGCATGTGCTCTGACTGGGAATCGAACCATCCCTATGACCTTCTGGTTCAGAGGTCGACGCTCCACCACAGCCCCTCTGGCCGGGCTCCCTCCGTTGTTCTGGAAGCCTAGGATGCGCTGTCCTGTGGGAGCCAGTAGTAAGGACACAGTCCCGGGCCAGCGGGCCGCACGACCTCCCAGGTTGGCCTCTGCAGGATGAGGTCCGTGACACGTCAGGTGAGATCCCAGGGCAGGAGTCGCTGGTTACGTCATGGCAGCGCTTGGCAGGCCCGTCTCGGGGGCCAGAGTGCCCAGGGTTAGATGCTTAGCCCCCTGCAGCCCAGCACCTCGGGGCAGCTCCTCGTGCCATCCTGGGCAGGCTCCAGCGACGGTGTGTCTCTGCTCCCACAGGCCCGAGAGACGGGCCCAGTCGCTGAGGGGAGAGGGCTCACCGCTCAGCCTGAGGGTTCTGCGCCCAGAGCCCCGGTCCTGATGGGGCCTCAGGAAGAAGGCAAGTAGAGGTGTTAGGGGTGAGGCCGAGTGTGAGGTGGGACCTGGGAGCTTCCACACACAGCTGGGTGACGCCTGTGGCATTTGCTGGCCCGTGGGACAGACCCTAGTTACAATACAAAGTCACCAAAGTGATCAAAGCCCATTCATTGCGCGTGCACGCCCTGGGCACTCTGCTAAGCAATTCAACGCACAATTTTTAATCCCAACAACAAGCCTGTGAAGTAAGTACGATGACTGCCCCGTTCGCCATGTGAGGCACGCAGGCGAGGAGACGGCTCCGTGGGGAGTGGTCGGGCCAGGAGTCAAGCTTGGTGTGTCTGGATCCCTAACCCATCTTCTTTCCGTTTGGTGTGGAGTATTTCACTTACAGTGTCCAATACCATTTCTCAATATACCTCTTTTGACTAGCAATAACTGCGATTAGAATGTTCCAGATGGCCAGGTGTGCTGGGTCACCTTGGATGGAATTCGGCCTGCAGACGTCCCTCCGCCAGCCCTCTGCTCCCATGCATTCAGTTGGTGTGCCCACCAAGGCCCCTGCCTGGCCCGGGGCAAGGGGACATGGGCACCAGTGTTTTCCTCCTGTGGGTTTGGTACCCACTGTGGCCTGCCCGGGCATCTTTGTCCCCTGGGCTCTGGGCTGAGGATGAGCAGGTGTGTTCAGGCTCTGAGGGTGAAGTCCACACTGAGCCTGCCCCGCGGAGAGCTGGCCATTCCCCGTATAGTTCCTCTGTGCCGAGCCCTTAGCAGGGAGCTCTGACCTGGGGGGGCGGGTGTCTCTGATCCCCGTGCCAGCCTGCCAAGTGGGTCACAAAGGAGGGGAAGGAGCAGGCGCAGGCCACAGGCTGCTCACATTTCATGCGGAGCCTGGAGTTCCAGGCACAGCCAGTTTCCAGGCCTACATCTCATTAACTCACCTATTTTAGGGTGCTCTGTTGTTTTATGAGCTGCCAAGAAATGAAAGATACCTCCAGTTAAGAACATCTTCTGATTCCAAAGGTGAACAAAAAGTGTCTTGGAAGTGGACTGTTTTCAGTCATCCTCGGAGCGCCTCTGTGATCAGTTCTGTTGCTCCATTTGCTAGATGGGAAAGTTGAGGCTCAGAGGGAAAGGGATACACACCCAAGCCAGAGCGTGCAGTGTCGTGTCAAGGCCACGTTCGTGGTCTGTTACGTGACTGATGCCGTTGCTGGCGTGTTCTCCTGGGCTTTTATGCAGTCTCAGGACCGTGGAGCCTCGTTTCTTCCTTGTAAGCTGGCGAATGAGAAGGACCTCAATAAACCTGGTCCCTCTCCCCCCCTCATGATTCCTCGGTCTGCCTCCGGGCCAGCTGGTTAATTAGCAGTGATCCGCCTTGTTGGCCAAGATGGGTTGCTGTCCAATACGGTCGCCACGGGCCACAGGTGGCTATTTAAATTCAAAGGAATGAGAGGTAAACGTTTCAAGTGCTCAGTGGCCACGTGTGGCCTGCATGGCAGATCCAGAGCAGGTCCATTGTTGCAGAGGGTCTGTGGGAGACGCTGCTGTGGTGCGGAGGGTTCTGTGGACAAAAGGGGTTGCATTTTAAAGGCTCTGACAAGTCCTGCAGCAGGAAAGTGGTCTCACCTGGAGCCCAGCACGCCAGATTACCTGCCCAGGAGCCTTTTTAACACCTGAAAACAGCTCTGCCTCTCCCTCAACACACCAAGTGCCACCCCTCCTGTCCACAGGCCTCCTGACCCTCGGGAATCTAAACCTCTCTCTCGTTTTCTCCCCAGATTGCCTCGGGTCCCCAGTGTTTACGCCCATCAAGGCGGACATAAGCGGTAACATCACGGTACGTGTCGGGCTGGCAGCTGCAACCCTGGTACCGCCTCGGGAATCTAAACCTGCCCGTCACCGGGCCGCTCCCTGCCGCCAGCTCCCAGCCTGAGGGCTGGGAAGGAGATCTGCAGGACGGGGGTGGCCCCTAGCTCCTCGGAGTTGGACACAGGCTCTTGTGCAGTCATGCCTCCTAGTCCCAGCCTGAATGGGACCACAGGCGGAACCTACTGGTTCCTATATCTGCTCCACCAAATAACTAACCTCAGAAGTCCATGGTGCCTGGGCCTGTCCCTCCCTTCCTCAGTCCTGGGAGTTCAGGGCACTGAGGGTCCGTTTAGGGCCTGGCCCAGGGCTTGGCTGCCCTGCACTATCTCATCTCTTCATCCCAGCAGCCTTTGAGGCTGGCTCTGTTGTCATCCCCATTTTACCAATGAGGAAGCTCAGAGAGGTTGAAGGACTCAGCTGAGGTCACACAGCAAGGACATGGCAGAGGTGGGATTCAGACCCAAACTGCCGGCTCCACTCAGAGCCTTGTTTCTGGACATCGTTGAACCCTAAGAGCATATTCTACTTGTCCACACAGTGAAACTTCAGACACTGGTGTCTGAGGTGCTGTCCACTGTGGTTGGAGAATGTGGCCTCTGGAGCCAGCCTGTGCAGGACCCTGCTGCAATGCCAGGCAGACAGGAACCCGCTATGTCACCGTGGGCACCTCACTGCCCCTCTGAGCCTCAGTTTCCCCATCTGCAATTTGGGGTAATGACAGCGCCACATGAGGCTTGCTGTGAGCATCAAAGAAGGCAGCGCTCAGGGGGGTGGCTCAGGAAATGGGGCAGTCCCGGGTTCCTGTCGCACAAGCCCCATCGCCGTTCTTGGCACTGGTGGGAGGAGAGCGAGGCCCGGTGGGTGCTCCCCCTAACAGCGTGCCGGCCGCTCGTCTGTGTGGACAGCTTTTCCAAGGAGAAACCCCGTGTGCTCCCTTTCAGAAAATCAAAGCTGTGTACAACACCGACCCGGCCAAGTTCCGGACCCTGCAGAACATCCTGGAGGCGGAGAAGGAAATGTATGGAGCAGAGTGGCCCAAAGTGGGGGCCACACTGGCGCTGATGTGGCTGAAAAGGTGATGAGCCGGGGAGGCAGCTGTGTGGCTGTGAGTCCTGGGCCCGCCCTGCCCAGGACAGCCACCCACCCTGCCTCGGCCCACGGGCCCGCCCTGCCCAGGACAGCCACCCACCCTGCCGCGGCCTGTGGGCCCGCCCTGCCCAGGACAGCCACCCACCCTGCCGCGGCCTGTGGGCCCGCCCTGCCCAGGACAGCCACCCATCCTGCCGCGGCCCGTGGGCCTGCCCTGGCAGGAAGGAGGTCACTTCGTTTCCCTCACCTGTGCTGATGCTGGTTCGTGGCTGAGAAAAAGCACCCAGGGCTGAGGGCTGCCTGATGGCATCGCTCCCCGTCCCAGAACATCAGAGGCAGAGCAGGTTGCACACAGCTGGGCGTTGTGCTGAGCTCTTTTTAAAAATATATATTTTTATTGATTTCAGAGAGGAAGGGAGAGGGAGAGAGATAGAAAGATCAATGATGAGAGAGAATCATCGATCGGCTACCTCCTGCACGCCCCCTGCTGAGGATCGAGCCTGTAACCCGGGCAAGTGCCCTGACCGAGAATTGAACCTCCTGGTTCCTGGGGTGATGCTCAACCACTGAGCCACGCCGGCCGGGTGTCGTGCTGAGCTCGGTGGGCCTGTCCGTACTTCACGTGCTGTGCATTAGGAGTGGTGTGATCCCAGCTCACAGAGGAGGCTGCGGAGGCTTCTGGAGGCCAAGGCCGCAGGGCAGGCCTGGGACCGAGCAGGAGATGGCCTCTCCAGGGCGGGTCACATGGTAGATTGTGGATGATGACAGCTTCTTGACAGGAATACAGCATCTCAAGGAGAAGGAACTATCTAATTTGCACAAATTCGTCCTGTGGTCTGGGGGACAGGGTATCCTGATGAGGGATTTGAACTTAGATGATCTTACCGCAGAGTTGACAATGCTCGCAGCCACTACATATCTTGTCCCCATAGCAAATACTTGAATCCATATGTAGTTGTTCCCATTTTACAGATGAGGCCACCGAGGCTCAGAGAGGCCAGGCAGCGTTGTGCTCAGCTGGTGCTGCTCTCTGCCGGCCACAGAATTCTCCTTTAGCTGTGCAAACACCAGAGCCTGCAGCGCCGTGAAGCCAGGGGCCCCTCCCTGCCCCACAGATGTCCTGGTGTTGCTTCTCTCTGGGGCCTGGAGCCAGGAGGGGTGCGCCTCCCTGTCTCTGCCCAGAACCCCCACAGCCAGCTCCTCCTTCCCCCAAGCATGCGCTTCTTTGATAAAATGGAGCACGGAGAGTCTGCTTCCTGGAGGGGGTGGCCGTATGGGCATCGGGGCAGGTGGCCTGTAACTAACACCCCAATGGCATGTGTGAGGAGTTGCTCCACCAGCTCCTCACCTTTGGTGTCATCATCCTGGAGCGAGGAATGCCCTTGGCCCATCCATCCTATCGCAGGATCTGGGTTTCTCAGGAGCAAAGCAGAGGGCGCTGTTGAGACCAGTGAGATGGTGTGTGTGTACTTGGGTGTGGGCAGAGCCAGGCTGCCGGAGGGCAGTGCAGGAGGGTGCCAGCAAGTTGAGCACGTAGTGAGCACCTGCTGTGTGCTGTTCATGGTGCCACGAGCAGGATGCCAATGAGATGAGGACGGACCCCCTTAGGGTCATGGTCTGGTGGGTGGATCTTGAATGCAGGATCTCAGAGCCTGGAGCAGAGAGGTCAGGGAGGGCTCCCTGGAGGAGGGCGGCCAAGCAGAGTCTCCAGGGCTGATCGGGAGGTCCCAGGCAGAGCAGGCTTGGCAGAGGCAGGAGAGGCTGGCGTGTCTGCAGCTCCGTGAGGAAACGGACAAGGCAGGCCCAGACCCCACCTCCCAGCAGGGACCGTGTTCAGTGGCCACAGCTGGGCCTGGTGTCGACAAGGTGCTTGGGAGACGCTGTGTGGAGCCGGTGGTCACGTTACGTGGAAGCCAGGTGTAAAGATAAAATGTGGTTGATAAGTAGCCACCTGCTTTTGTGTGCACATATTCCCAGCTCACAGTAGGTGTTCCATTCAGCGTAGCCGGGCCTGCCGTGCGCAGGAGCGGGCGTCCTAACGGGCCTGTGTCTCCTTCCTGGGTGCAGGGGCCTCCGCTTCATCCAGGTCTTCCTGCAGAGCATCTGCGACGGGGAGCGGGACGAGAGCCACCCCAACCTCATCCGCGTCAACGCCACCAAGGCCTACGAGATGGCACTCAAGAAGTACCACGGCTGGATCGTGCAGAAGATCTTCCAGGTGAGCCCGGAGCCCGCCTCGTCCCGGCCCCGGAGGCTCCCAGCTGTGGGGCCCACTCCTCGCCCTGCCACGCCTTCCTGCGGCCCTCGGAGCCTGTGTCCGTCCCCGGGACTCAGGAAGGGCTCCCTGCCTAGGGGGCCGGTGCGCTGAGGGCCTCTCTCGGGCACTGTGAGCGGCTCTACCTCACAGCCCCCTCCATGGCCACGCAGGCGTCACGCTAGGTGCTCGTGGCCACGCAGGCGTCACGCTAGATGTTCTATTGAGGTGCTTTGTCCTAGGAGGCCCGATGTGGGGGGAGGAAGAAGCCCTGGCCGCGACTCTGAGGACGTCAGTGTGATGGTGGGCTGGCCTGTCGGCCCTCAGATTCAGCCCAGCTCCTCACCCTGGGCAGGGAGGGGCAGGAGGCCCCGAGCCCGTGGGCACCTGCTGAAAGGAAGCTGGCCCGCAGGCCCCTGGTGGCTCGTGGGGGTGATGCTGGCCATTGTTCCTGGAAACGGGCCTCAGCACCAGCCTTGTTACCTGAGGGCCCGGGGGGCGCCAGCTGAGAGGCCCTCGGCGTGCCACACGCTGTCACTGGCCGCCCTGCCTCATGGCCTGGCATATCGCCCATGTTGTGGCCACCCCGCCTTCTGCAGCTCCCACCGCCCGCCCAGCCTCGTTCACATGAGGGGTCTCATGGCTGGTCTCTCCCACACGGCACAGGCCCTGGGCAGGAAGAGCCAGTCACCAGGCGGGATGTGGACACCTCTGGGCCACCCGCCCTGGCAGGGCTGGGACAGGGCCCCTCTGTGGGAGCCTGCCCCTCCCCCTAGGACCTCGCAGCCCCACCTCAGTAACAGCAGCAGGTCCTGTGAGGCTGGCCAGGCAGCCGCCCATGGTGTGCAACCTTCGCCAATGCACCATGAGGGGGAGCGTCCTTACCCCCTTTCACAGATGAGGGAACTGATGCTCAGAGCGGTTAAGTATCTTGCTCAAGGTCACAGCTGAGATCTATGACCTGACCCTCAGCATCCTTGTCTTTCAAACGGGTGTAAAGTAGGCCCTGCCGCCAAGGCTCATTGTGAAAAGGAAACGCGTTCATCTGTCTCAGGTGCTTGGCCCATGGTTCGCACTCAGTGTATCAGAACTGTTACTATTTTCATAATGACAGTTACTGTTTGCAATTTCCTCGCCCCTTCCAACTCGTAGCCCTTCTCTCTGGTGGCACACTTTTCCCTCTGGCTCTGAAATTCTGTAAATTTCTGATTCTCTGACATCTTTTCAAGTGTCAGGAGGCCCTGAAATTGAGGCAAGTGTCGCCTCCTAAAGGACAAAGGAGGCCACAGATTAGCGGTCCTCTCCCTGGGCAGGAAGTGGGTTTTCCAGAGAAGCAGCTCACCTTCTCCGGCGCAGGCTCGCCCAGAGGGAGCGGCTCATCCCGTGTGCCCGGCGCCGCGCCGAGCGCCTCCCGTGTGCCCGGCCCTGTGCTGACCACTTTGCACAACTTCCTTAGTCCGCCCAAAAGCCACCCAGTCGGATGGGTGCCAGGGCCACCCCATTTTACAGATGATGAACTGGAGGCCCAGAGAGGCTAAGTAACTTGCTCAAGGCTCACAGCTAGTCAGCGGCACAAGCTGGAGTTTGAACCCAGGTCTGTCTGTCCCCAGAGCTGGAGTCCGTGCTGCCGTCCCTCACAGGGTTAGACAGGAATAGACCTGTCCCTGCCACAATCAGCGCAGACCCCTGCCCAACACGGAGCCCTGTCGTGCCTGACCTGATGGGTCGGCCCCCCTAACACTGACTGAACTCTGACTGTGACTCACAGTGGTAGACTGGAATGACTGTGACTGTGACTGTGCGCACTGTGACTGACCAATCACGGAGCTGTGACTGTGTGACTGAGACTGTGACTACACTGGTGTAGGCACTGCCCTGTCCTCTCGCCCAGCCTGTGACCGTGACTGTGACTGCGCCTGTGACTCCGACTGTGACTGCGACTCCTGACTGGACTGAACTGTGACTGTGGAGGAGTGACTGGAGAAGGTGACTGTTGTCTGGTCTGTGTCTGTGACTGTGACTGACGACTCATCTACTAAGACTGTACACCTGTGAACGACTGTGACTCAACTACACTGTGACTGTGACTGTGACTGCCGCACTGTGACTGTGACGAGCCACTGTGACTGTGAAGCAGTGACTGTGGCCTTTTCTGTGGCTGTGTCCCCCAGACGTGACTGACTGACCTGTGGGGGGACTGTGCACTGATGACTGCCTGTGACATTGACTGTGATTGACTGTCTTTGTGACTGTGACTGTGACCTGTGACTGTGACTGTGTGACTGTGTGACTGTGACTGTGACCTTTAAGACTGTGACTGTGACTGTGATGACTGTGACTGTGTGCTCTGTGGCTGCATAAGTGACTGTGGACTTCTGACTGTGACTGACCACGAGGTGCTGTGACTGTGACTGTGACTGTCATTTATAGTGTGACTAAAACTGTGCATGTGACTGACCTGTGACTAAGGGACTGTCTGTGTGTGACTATGACTGTGACTGTGACTGTGACCCTGACTTGGATTTTGTGCATAAGTGTGACTGTGACTGTGGGACTGTGACTGCCCTGTGACTGTGACTCACACTGCTATCATGTGACCCCCTCTCTTTGCTACTGTCTGACCACGACATGTGACTGTGACTGTGTTTTTGTGACTGTGACTGCTGTGTGACTGTGACTGTGAAGGGCTGTACTGTGACTGTGACTGTGACTGTGACTAAAGACTGTGACTTAAAAACTGTGACTGAGGACTCTGACTGTGACTGTGACTGTGACTGTGACTGTGGTGACCAGTGACTGTGACTGTGACTGTGACTGTGGACTGTGACTATGGACTGTGACTGTGACTGTGTGACTGTGGACTGTGACTGTGACTGTGACTGACTGGGACTGTGACTGTGGACTGTTCTCTGTGACTGTCCTGACTGGACACTGTAACTGTGGGCTGTGTGTGTGACTGTGACTGTGCCTCTGTGATGCACTGTGACTGTGACTGTGACTGTGACTCTGTGACTGTGACTGTGACTGTGACTGTGACTGTGACTGTGACTGTGACTGTGACTGTGTTGACTGGACTGTGACTATGGCTGTGACTCTGTGACTGTGACTGTGACTGTGACTGTGACTGTGACTATGACTGTGACTGTGACTGTGACTGTGACTGTGACTGTGACTGTGACTGTGACTGTGACTGTGACTGAGGGACTGTGACTGTGACTAGTGAGGAGTGAGTGCCTTGACTGTGACTGTGGGTGTGACTGTGACTGGACTGTGGACTGTGACTGTGGCAGGTGACTGTGACTGCAAGACTGTGACTATGACTGGCTTGACTGTGACTGTGGGTGACTGTGTTTAGTGACTGTGACTGTGACTGTGACTGTGACTGTGACTGTGACTGTGACTGGCTGTGACTTAAGTCACTGTGACTGTGACTGTGACTGTGACTGTGACTGTGACTGTGACTGTGACTGTGACTGTGACTGTGACTGTGACCCACTGTGACTGTGACTATGTGTGACTGTGGCCAAGTGAATGGGCTGTGAACTGTGACTGTGACTGTGTCTGTGAATCTGTGGGACTGTGACTGTGACTGTGGAGGTGACTTCTGACTGTGACTGCACCTGCTCTGTGAGGGACTGTGTGTGTGAGACTGTGTGTGTGACTGTGACTGTGACTGTGACTGTGACTGAGACTGTGAAGTGACTGTGACACTTGACTGTGAAAGGTGACTGGGACTGTGAGACTGTGACTATGACTGTGACTGTGATGTGTGTGTATGTGACTGCACGCCCTGTGACTGTGACTGTGAACTTGACTGTGACTGTGGCATGTGACTGACTGACCGTGACTGTGACTGTGACTCAGTCCACAGGCCGTGACTGTGACTGTGACTGTGACTTTGACTGTGACTTATGACTGTGACTGTGACTGTGACTGACTGTGACTGTGACTGACTGACTGTGACTGTGACTGACTGTGACTGTGACTGTGACTGTGACTGTGACTTGTTTTGACTGTGACTGTGACTGATGACTGCGACTGTGGGCTGTGACTGTGACTGGGGACTGTGACTGTGACTGCAGACTGTTGACTGTGACTGTGACTGTGACTGTGTCTGTGACTGTGACTGTGACTGTGAAATCAACTAAAACTGTGAAAATGACTGTGATAAGAGACTCTGGGATCTGGGAGTGACTGTGACTGTGACTGTGATCTGACTGTGATGAGACTGAGCTGACTGTGGCTGTGACTTTGGGACAGGGCTGTGACTATGACTGTGGCTGTGACTGTGGCTGTGAATGTGACATGTGACTGTGGGACTGTTCTGTGACTGTGCACTGTGATGTGAGTAGTGACTGAGACTGTGACTGTGGGGAGGAAGTGACCTACCCCCCTTGTGGTTTCCTGACTGTGAAAATGACTGTGGTGACTGTGACTGTGGCCTGTGACTGTGACTGGTGACTGTGACTGGAGGTGTGACTGTGACTGTGACTGTGACTGTGACTGTGACTGTGACTGTGACTGTGACTGTGACTGTGACTATGGCTGTGACTGTGACTGTGGGCTGACTGTGACTGTGACTGTGGCCTGTGACTGTGACTGTGACTGTGACTGTGACTGTGACTGTGACTGTGTGACTGTGACTGTGACTGTGACTGACTGTGACTGTGACTGTGACTGTGACTGTGACTGTGACTGTGACTGTGACTGTGACTGTGACTGTGACTGTGACTGTGTGACTGTGACTGTGACTGTGACTGTGACTGTGACTGTGACTGTGACTGTGACTGATTGTGACTGTGACTGTGACTGTGACTGTGACTGTGACTGTGACTGTGACTGTGACTGTGACTGTGACTGTGACTGTGACTGTGTGACTGTGACTGTGACTGTGACTGTGACTGTGACTGTGACTGTGTGACTGTGACTGTGACTGTGACTGTGACTGTGACTGTGACTGTGACTGTGACTGTGACTGTGACTGTGACTGTGACTGTGACTGTGACTGTGACTGTGACTGTGACTGTGACTGACTGACTGTGACTGTGACTGTGACTGTGACTGTGACTGTGTGACTGTGACTGTGACTGTGACTGTGACTGTGACTGTGACTGTGACTGTGACTGTGACTGTGACTGTGACTGTGACTGTGACTGTGACTGTGACTGTGACTGTGACTGTGACTGTGACTGTGACTGTGACTGTGACTGTGACTGTGACTGTGACTGTGACTGTGACTGTGACTGTGACTGTGACTGTGACTGTGACTGTGACTGTGACTGTGACTGTGACTGTGACTGACTGACTGTGACTGTGACTGTGACTGTGACTGTGACTGTGACTGTGACTGTGACTGTGACTGTGACTGTGACTGACTGTGACTGTGACTGTGACTGTGACTGTGACTGTGACTGTGACTGTGACTGTGACTGTGACTGTGACTGTGACTGTGACTGTGACTGTGACTGTGACTGTGACTGTGACTGTGACTGTGACTGTGACTGTGACTGACTGACTGTGACTGTGACTGTGACTGTGACTGTGACTGTGACTGTGACTGTGACTGTGACTGTGACTGTGACTGTGACTGTGACTGACTGTGACTGTGACTGTGACTGTGACTGTGACTGTGACTGTGACTGTGACTGTGACTGTGACTGTGACTGTGACTGTGACTGTGACTGTGACTGTGACTGACTGTGACTGTGACTGTGACTGTGACTGTGACTGTGACTGTGACTGTGACTGTGACTGTGACTGTGACTGTGACTGTGACTGTGACTGTGACTGTGACTGTGACTGTGACTGTGACTGTGACTGTGACTGTGACTGTGACTGTGACTGTGACTGTGACTGTGACTGTGACTGTGACTGTGACTGTGACTGTGACTGTGACTGTGACTGTGACTGTGACTGTGACTGTGACTGTGACTGTGACTGTGACTGTGACTGTGACTGTGACTGTGACTGTGACTGTGACTGTGACTGTGACTGTGACTGTGACTGTGACTGTGACTGTGACTGTGACTGTGACTGTGACTGTGACTGTGACTGTGACTATGACTGTGACTGTGACTGTGACTGTGACTGTGACTATGACTGTGACTGTGACTGTGACTGTGGCTGTGACTGTGACTGTGACTGTGACTGTGACTGTGACTGTGACTGTGACTGTGACTGTGACTGTGACTGTGACTGTGACTGTGACTGTGACTGTGACTGTGACTGTGACTGTGACTGTGACTGTGACTGTGACTGTGACTGTGACTGTGACTGTGACTGTGACTGACTGTGACTGTGACTGTGACTGTGACTGTGACTGTGACTGTGACTGTGACTGTGACTGTGACTGTGACTGTGACTGTGACTGTGACTGACTGACTGTGACTGTGACTGTGACTGTGACTGTGACTGTGACTGTGACTGTGACTGTGACTGTGACTGTGACTGTGACTGTGACTGTGACTGTGACTGTGACTGTGACTGTGACTGTGACTGTGACTGTGACTGTGACTGTGACTGTGACTGTGACTGTGACTGTGACTGTGACTGTGACTGTGACTGTGACTGTGACTGTGACTGTGACTGTGACTGTGACTGTGACTGACTGTGACTGTGACTGTGACTGTGACTGTGACTGTGACTGTGACTGTGACTGTGACTGTGACTGTGACTGTGACTGACTGTGACTGTGACTGTGACTATGACTGACTGTGACTGTGACTGTGTGACTGTGACTGTGTGACTGTGACTGTGACTGTGACTGTGACTGTGACTGTGACTGTGACTGTGACTGTGACTGTGACTGTGACTGTGACTGTGACTGTGACTGTGACTGTGTGACTGTGACTGTGACTGTGACTGTGACTGTGACTGTGACTGTGACTGTGACTGTGACTGTGACTGTGACTGTGACTGTGACTGTGACTGTGACTGTGACTGTGACTGTGACTGTGACTGTGTGACTGTGACTGTGACTGTGACTGTGACTGTGACTGTGACTGTGACTGTGACTGTGACTGTGACTGTGACTGTGACTGTGACTGTGACTGTGACTGTGACTGTGACTGTGACTGTGACTGTGACTGTGACTGTGACTGTGACTGTGACTGTGACTGTGACTGTGACTGTGACTGTGACTGTGACTGTGACTGTGACTGTGACTGTGACTGTGACTGTGACTGTGACTATGACTGTGACTGTGACTGTGACTGACTGTGACTGTGACTGTGACTGTGACTATGTGACTGTGACTGTGACTGTGACTGTGACTGTGACTGTGACTGTGACTGTGACTGTGACTGTGACTGTGACTGTGACTGTGACTGTGACTGTGACTGTGACTGTGACTGTGACTGTGACTGTGACTGTGACTGTGACTGTGACTGTGACTGTGACTGTGACTGTGACTGTGACTGTGACTGTGACTGTGACTGTGACTGTGACTGTGTGTGACTGTGACTGTGACTGTGACTGTGACTGTGACTGTGACTGTGACTGTGACTGTGACTGTGACTGTGACTGTGACTGTGACTGTGACTGTGACTGTGACTGTGACTGTGACTGTGACTGTGACTGTGACTGTGACTGTGTGACTGTGACTGTGACTGTGACTGTGACTGTGACTGTGACTGTGACTGTGACTGTGACTGTGACTGTGACTGTGACTGTGACTGTGACTGTGACTGTGACTGTGACTGTGACTGTGACTGTGACTGTGACTGTGACTGTGACTGTGACTGTGACTGTGACTGACTGTGACTGTGACTGTGACTGTGACTGTGACTGTGACTGTGACTGTGACTGTGACTGTGACTGTGACTGTGACTGTGACTGTGACTGTGACTGTGACTGTGACTGTGACTGTGACTGTGACTGTGACTGTGACTGACTGTGACTGTGACTGTGACTGTGACTGTGACTGTGACTGTGACTGTGACTGTGACTGTGACTGTGACTGTGACTGTGACTGTGACTGTGACTGTGACTGTGACTGTGACTGTGACTGTGACTGTGACTGTGACTGTGACTGTGACTGTGACTGTGACTGTGACTGTGACTGTGACTGTGACTGTGACTGTGACTGTGACTGTGACTGTGACTGTGACTGTGACTGTGACTGTGACTGTGACTGTGACTGTGACTGTGACTGTGACTGTGACTGTGACTGTGACTGTGACTGTGACTGTGACTGTGACTGTGACTGTGACTGTGACTGTGACTGTGACTGTGACTGTGACTGTGACTGTGACTGTGACTGTGACTGTGACTGTGACTGTGACTGTGACTGTGACTGTGACTGTGACTGTGACTGTGACTGTGACTGTGACTGTGACTGTGACTGTGACTGTGACTGTGACTGTGACTGTGACTGTGACTGTGACTGTGACTGTGACTGTGACTGTGACTGTGACTGTGACTGTGACTGTGACTGTGACTGTGACTGTGACTGTGACTGTGACTGTGACTGTGACTGTGACTGTGACTGTGACTGTGACTGTGACTGTGACTGTGACTGTGACTGTGACTGTGACTGTGACTGTGACTGTGACTGTGACTGTGACTGTGACTGTGACTGACTGTGACTGTGACTGTGACTGTGACTGTGACTGTGACTGTGACTGTGACTGTGACTGTGACTGTGACTGTGACTGTGACTGTGACTGTGACTGTGACTGTGACTGTGACTGTGACTGTGACTGTGACTGTGACTGTGACTGTGACTGTGACTGTGACTGTGACTGTGACTGTGACTGTGACTGTGACTGTGACTGTGACTGTGACTGTGACTGTGACTGTGACTGTGACTGTGACTGTGACTGTGACTGTGACTGTGACTGTGACTGTGACTGTGACTGTGACTGTGACTGTGACTGTGACTGTGACTGTGACTGTGACTGTGACTGACTGTGACTGTGACTGTGACTGTGACTGTGACTGTGACTGTGACTGTGACTATTGCTACCACTAGCACTGCTGCCATCACCAGCACCACCTAACAATTTATAGAACTTTGTAGCTGTGTGATCCAGGACAGGTCAATTGACCACTCTGAGCCTCAGTTTCCACACCTGTAAAATGGGCCAGGACCACCTCTACTTTGCAGGATTACATAAAATAATGTGTATAAAATGCCTGACCTATAGAAGATGTTGGATAATTGGCTTTTATTAATATTTTTATTTATTATGATGTTATGGCCTGCAGGGGCTCCTGATGTGGTTAAACCACAACATGCTCACTTACTCCTATTCTTAAAGATACGGGCCCTAGCCCTAGCGGGTTTGGGTCAGTGGGTAGAGCATCAGCCTGTGGACAGAAAGGTCCCGGATTTAATTCTAGTCAAGGGCACACGCCCAGGCTGCGGGCTTGATCCCCAGTGTGGGGTGTGCAGGAGGCAGCCGGACCTCAGGGCACCCGCGCAGCCCGCACCTAGCGCCGCCCGCGCGCAGAGGCCGGGCAGCCCCCACCCGGCCTGGGGGAGCGGCGGCCCCGCCAGCTCACGGGCAAGGGCGCCCCCTGGTGGGCGTGGGGAGCCGCCGCGGGCCGAGCGCGCCTGGCAGGCTGGGGAAGACGCTGGGCTCCCACAGTGTCGCGGGAGAGCAGACGCCCGGGCGGCGGGAGGCGTCCGGTTCCGGTGGGTCCCACGCACCGTGGTTCGCGCAGCCAGCGGGGGGCGCCGAGAGCGCGGTGAGGGCGCGGAGCCCGTCTGGAAGCGGCGGAGGGACGGCCCAGGCGCCGGGCCCGGGAGCCGGTTTGAGCGGCAGGACCTGGAGGCGGCGGGCTTTGCCCCGGGCCGCCTGTGCTCCACGGGTGGAGGCTGGGGCGGGCACCCTGAGGCAGGAGCCCGGACACCTGGCCCCTCGAACAGGAGCTCCTCTTCCCACCCACCGCTCTGCATCGCAGACGAGGCGCCATTGCCATGGGTCCAAGCCCCACCCGGCCATCAGCCCCCAGCTCCATGGGATTCTCTGTGGATCCCATAGCGATGGCATGTCAGAGGGAATGAAGCTGGCCCAGCTGTACCTTTTTCTTTTTTAATATTGATTCCAGGGAGGCAGAGAGGGGGAGAGAGAGAAACATCAATGGTGAGAGAGGATCACTGATCAGCCGTCTCCCTTTTGCCCCCCACTGGGGCTTGAGCCCTTGACTGAAATCAAACCAGGGACACTTCAGTCTGCAGGCCGACGCTCTGTCCACTGAGCCAAACCGGCCAGGGCCCAGCTGCACTATTTCTGAAGCTGCTGCCTCAAATGGGAAAGACTGGGAAAGGGGACTCCCTTGCAAAATGATCACTCCAGTCATTCTGACAACATGCATAGTTATTAAAATATTATTGGCTATTGCCCGGGTGGTATAGCTCAGTGGATGAGCATTGACCCATGAACCAGGATGTCACAGTTGGATTCCTGGTCAGGGTGCATGCCCAGGTGGGCTCGATCCCCAGTGCAGGGTGTGCAGGAGGCAGCCGATTGATGAATCTCTCTCATCATTGATCTCTCTCTCTCTCTCTCTCTCTCTCTCTCTCTCTCTTCCTTACTTTCTCTGAAATCAATAAAAACATTTTTAAAAATATATCTATTATTGACTATATTCTCTATGCTGTACTTTACATACATCCCTGTAACTGTTTTCTTATCTGGCAATTTGTACATCTTAATCCATTTCCCTTTGTCACCTATCACCTCAACTCCCTCTCTCTGGCAACCATTAATTTGTTCTCTGTATCTGTGAATTTGTTTCTGTTTTGTTTGTTCATTTATTTTTTTTTAGATTCCATGTATAAGTGAAATCATATGGTGTTTGTCTTCTTTGTCTGACTTATTGCACTTAGCACAATACCAACTAGGCCCATCCATGTTGTTGCAAATGGCAAGACTTCATTATTTTTATGCCTGAGTAATATTCCAATGTATTCCAAATATGTACCACATCTTTATCCGCTCATTTATCGATGAACATGTAAGTTGCTTGTGCTTATTGTAAATAATGCTATGATGAACATAGGGTGCATATGTTCTTCGAATTAGTGTTTTGGGTTTTCTAAATAAATACCCGGAGGTGAAATTGCTGGATCATATGGTAGTTCTACTTTTAATTTTTTGAAGAACCACCGTATTTTTCCCCACAGTGGCTGCACCAGTTTAGAAGCCCAACCACAGTGCACAAGTGTCCCATTTTCTCCACATTCCTGCCAACATGTTGATTTGTTGATGACAGCCATTCTGACAGGTGTGAAGTGGTACCTCACTGTGGTTTTAATTTGCATTTCCATGGCAGTTAGTGAGGTTGAGCATCTTTTCACATGTCTATTGGCATCTGTATGTCCTAGTCAGAGCAGTGTCTATCCAGGTCCTTTGCCCCTTTTTCAATCAGATTGTTGGCATTTTTTGGTGATAAGATGTATGAGTTCCTTATATATTTTGGATATTAATGGGTTATCAGATATATCATTGGAGAATACCTTCGTCCATTCAGTAGGTTGTCTTTTCATTTTGTTGATGGTTTCCTTCACTGTTTAATAACTTTTTAGTTTGATGTCATTCCATTTGTTTATTTTTCCTATTGTTTCTCCTGCCAAGGAGACAACTCCAACATCCTATCTAATAATAGACAAATATGCAAATTGACCATACCTCTGACACGCCCACAAGCCACACCCACCACC